>VWZO01019118.1:105814-148065 GCA_013396975.1 Bucco capensis
GGTAATTTTATGCACAAAGAGCTTATTTCTTAAACAAACACTAGTGTTTTTGATTTACACCATGGGCTGCTCCTAAATAATTTATGGCGGGTTAAATTTATTGCACAGCCCTGGCCGGCTGCAAATTCGAATTGCCAAATAATTAGATTTTAGGGCAATGCTTATAAATTATCCGCCGATTTGTCCGGACTTGTTTGTCAGTTGCTTAGTGCTTCGGGTCATCTTTGGCATTTCGCTGTTTGTGTTTTAATTGCTGATTTACACTTTGACAGATGAGAGTTGATGCCTCCAAGATTGGGGAGGGGGTGCGGGGTTGAAGAGCAGGAAGAATCAGAGCTTTAAAAGCCTTGTGATTTTCCCTTTTTTTCCAAGGCAATTAAAATCGAAAAGGGACATAGTAAGGACAGCACTAGCCAAACAGATCTGTTTCCCCAGTTCCATCCTCTGCCTTAATTATTATTTTAACTAAAGCAGTTTCCAAGAGAGCAGCCTTGCACTGGCCCTCAGGGGCAGTAATCAAGATGACCTCATAGGTCTTTTGCCCACTTCTAAATTTTTATTAAACTAACCAAAACAAGTACCATAAAGGCAACACCTTTGCAGTGGGGGATAGCAGGACTTCTGCTGAATCAGGGCTATGATGACTTTCCAAAGAATGCCAATCTGAACACACAGTGAGAAATCTCTCAGTGTTTCTGTCCCAGTCAAGTTACTCTGTACTGATAAACCCTGTCAAAACACCAAACCACTTTAGGGAAGCAGATGACCCCAAACTTCTTTTTCCATTGCTACCTAGCTTAAAGCACATGTATGCACACACTCAACAATTAAATACATTTAAACAACTGTTACATCACAAAAAAAGCATGAAATAACACATCAAAATTGAAACACAAGAGAAAGGGGAGGAATATGGGAAGATCATGAAACACTGGGAGAAGATGATGTGCAGACCAATTCTGCTGCCTGCTCACTGAATAGCCAAGATTTCTTCCTCGCCCTGCTCTAAGGTAAACCTCACTGCCTACCCCCAACACTCAGGCACTGGAGCCCAATGTTGAAGATAAATTTTGACTTGCATTTTGAGTTCTGCACTGGCATCAAAATCTGGCTCTTATTTCCAGGTGCTTCCTTATAGCTGTGAGGGTCCATTTCTCTTTCTTTAATAGAAGCTGAAATTCCTATCTAATCACATGCCTCCAGGAGCTTGAGCTTTAAGAGAGACATCTAGTGCATGCACCTGCCTGAGGGCAGCATCACCTCCCCCTATATAATTTCTGACTTTGTCTAGGCTGTTTTTACAGACTCCAATAAGAGAGACTCACACACTCCCCAGGCACTCTTCTCTTGTTTCATTAGTCTTATCATTGGAAAGTTTTTCCTAATGTCTAATCAGAAATTCCCTTGCTTTCCCTTGTTTAAATTCATGACTGCTCTTCCTACTCAACAGCAGACACAGGCCAGAACATTGCCTTTCTCATTTTTGCAATGGAAGACCTCATCATTCACACTCCTTTCTTCATTGCACTAAACACAACTCCTATGCCATCCAGCCTGCACTCACAGTTGTGTTTCGCAGACCCTTGCTCACATTCACTGTTTCTCTTTTGCACTTTCTTGAAACAGTCTCTATTTTTTTTTTAAAGTATGGAATCCAAAGTGAAGCACTTCCACAACTGAGGTCCCTTCTTACAGTGCCAAGAAAAGGAGGATACTTATGTCTCATAAATGTCATTTTCCCCCTAAACATATTACTGTGGTATCTGGGACTTACTTCATACCCAACATTGTACCTGAAATTCTGACAGCTGGCTCACAACCCTTGTCCTGGCACCCTGAACAAAACTTTTGGTAGTCATTTGCTTCCAGACTAGTTCCTGCATCTCACCATCAGCATCATCTCACCTGCCAAGACCCACAAAGCAGCACCTAGACATCAAGAATAAGGCAAAACCCCTCCATCATCTTTCCACACCTGGGGATGAGGAAATAAAGACCAACAGACATCAACACTTAAACTTGCTTCTTCCAGAACTACTGACATATGTTAACCACTCAGAAAATCTCCATCAACACAGTCAACAACAATTTAAGCTTGACAGTTTGGGGAAGGTTTACTACTCAAACCAAGTTAAGTGCAGCACACACCCATTTCCAAATATTACCTTTCCACTGCAAGATGACAACTACACTATATCCTTTTTCATGTCTGCTCTTTTCTGCCACAGGCAGCCAGCCTGCGCTGTCCCCATTGCAGAATTACCGAATCATTTCAAGACCCAACCTCTTCACCTGATATTGAGCAGCACGAACGATCAATGTTCCCAGCAACACTAAAACATCTGGGATGGGTAGAAAGGGCACACTAATGCATGTAAATGAACACACAGGGTTTTACAGACATCACAACTAGCTGCTGGTGACAGCGCATTTCTGCCTGGCAGAGAGGAACTAAATAACATAATGAAGAGTTATTTTGCCAGCTAACAAGTGCACAGAACAACAAAGACAACACATGGATGTCTGCACAGCCAGCTTGGCACAAAGGGGGGAAAAAAAGCACAAAACTTAGGCAGGTCCTGTGCCCTTCTCACCAAAAGAGCTGAGCTACATTTTATCAGTGAGGTTTTTTTCAAAACTAAGAAGAGATCCCCTGAAGGCAGCAAAACCCATTCCCCAGGAACCACAGCAGCCTGAAAAATGGTGTCCCCATGCAGCGCTAGATAGATGTTACACCATGGAAAAATCCTGCCTATTTTGAAAACATCATGATGGAAGGCATGCGAAATACCCTCCCCATCTCAGAGGCTGCGAAAGAGCTGCAGGCACAGGCTGATCATCAGCAACTGCACAGGGCCATACATGCAGCATGACGAGCGCAGCGAATGTACAAACCTGTCCACCCGTTCCCTTCACTTCAGAAATGCTCGTGGTGTGAACATTTCCAGCAGCACACGTTACCCTCATCAGTGGCTTTATGGAGAGGCGAACAAACCTTTAAACACGATACAGCAGATTTGCACATTCCTGAGCTAGCCTGGATCTTTTCTTTTTCAGGGTGACTGCAGCTCAACTACTTTCTGCTGTAACAACAAGTCTACTTAACTTTGCAACTTGTCACCTAAACGATGTGTAATGTTTGCACAGCTAAGGATACAGTGTTCAAACAGCACAGGTGGGGAATTGCACGCCGGGATGCATAACTGATGTGGGGTCTCCACACGCTGTGAGGGAAAGGGCAACATGACTGATTGCTTTAAAGTAGTCATCTCATCAGCCTGTCAATAACCAGCTGAAAGCTAAGCAGGTTGGGTCAGGTTAGGACTGCAGCAATTGGCCACCTGAGTGCCTTGGTATTTTAGGCTTGTTGCTGTAATAATGCTGGGTTTATATCTTTAAATAAGAAATTGTTTTGAATTTCTTTTCATACATCAGATGTCTTGCCTGGTGGTCTTGCAGTTGTGCTCTCCAGGAGATTTGGGTTCAGTAACTGTTCATGTTCTTTCACTCATTGGGTTTTAAACAAATACAGCTAACTCTGTTGCCTGAAGCCATAACCCACCCCATCAGATTCATATGGGTCACAGCAAGGTTGTCCCCACTTACTGGGAGAGTGAGGGAGGTCTCCAAGACAAAATGACTGCCACAGAAAACACAGCTTTTGAGAGTTACATTGCACCTGGTATCTAAGACCCTGCAGAATCCTCTCCAAAACATTGGTCTTCTCTGTAAAGCTTTCAAAACGAAGACATTATTCTTCATATCAGTCAAACAGCCCAAAAGATATTGCAATGAAGCACATGATATATGGAAAATACAATTAAAAAAAAGAAAGACATCTTTGTAATTTCAGGTGCACCTTGTATGATGTTGAGATATGGATAACCACATGCTTTTCTTGTTCAAAGGAACTAGCTACGATGTCTCAAAATGTTTTTTCAAAAGACTGTTCAAAACATCAACACAAACAGAAAAATCCATCTTAAACAGCTTTTATATGAATTATTTCCTGCCACTCTAGGAACTTAAATCATTCCAACATAAGAATGGCATAACAGCCACAATTCACAAGGAGCTGATAAATATACATATCTTAAAACTTACTTCTAGAAAAAGAAAAAAAAAAAAAAAAAGACTTTAGGTCACTGTGTTACATGCATTTTTAACAGCATTTCTCTAGAAACAACACTGTTAAGAAGCCGAATTGAAAACCAGGCATTTAAAACTACACACAAGCCTAAGCTGCATGAAGACCAGTAACTGCAGATTAATATTTCACTGCAATACTTTTGCACAAGAGTGCCAAGTTAAAGTTACCATGGGAAACATGCCTGAATTTCTTCACTTTTCAGCAATTTACAATCATCCTTAATAAGGTTTTGGCAGGTGATGTCTAACGCACTGAGCTTAACAGCCACACAAAAACCATGCAGGAAAAAAGATGCTACATGGGGATGCCTAGATAGAACAGGCAGGCAGGGGCACATCTCTATTATCTGCCTCTAGGTAGGACTGTGACAATCTCTGTTACTGTGTGAGCCACCTTCTGCATTTCCATCCTGGCCTTCAGCTATGATTGCCTTGATACAGGCTCCACAGAGCACTGCTTGAAAAGCACACAGAATACACTATGCAAAGGACCATCATTCCCTCCATAACCTCCTCCTGCAGCTGGTTTGTGATTTCAGGGACATATTCCTCCTCTGAACTCAGGCTACAACTCCCAGGGTGGCTTGCCTATCCCCTACCTACTCATGCCGAGCAAGGAGCTCCACAGGGCCTGCACATCAGGAAATCAACATCCATTCCCATTACAAAGTCAGGTCTGTAAATCACAGCATCTCAGGAGCAGAGACACATCATTCAGTTGTGCCTGCCACAGGAATGAGACCATGGGTAGAGAGCAGTACAGGTGGTGGAGAGGCAGCAACCGCTGCAGCCACTTCAGTTGCACTTGCCTGTGATTGTGAGCCAGAACCACAAGACAGATGTTCAGGGGGAAATGCCTTTAATGCTCTTTTACACTAGCACTCAAGGAAACACAGCCTGAACACAGCTGAACCTTGTTGTGCAGTTGCACTTAATGTTATCTTACAGAAAGCCTAGCTCTCATTTGTTAAAACACTTTTGCCAAGCAGAAAATGTACTGTGATCAGCCAGATTTGTTTGTATACTTAAAAATAAATTACTAGCTGAACATATGCTTATTTGTAGTTTCAATGTTCACAGTTTTATGTTGAAATGGTGAGTGATGTTCTTTATTTATTAGTATGTCCAGTTTTATTTGACAGCAATTATAATTCAAAATTCCCCCCAAATATCAAAATACATACAAAAACTTGAAATATGCAGGCTACACTGAAGAAAAATATCAAGATCTATTTTTGTTTAAAATGTGATGTTTAAGAGAACAAGGGAAGTAAAAAAAATGTATTCTTCTGCCTCTGGTCAAAACCTCCTTCAGCAAGTAGAAGATCTGAACATTTCATAGCTAACTCTTACAGAGGGTTTGGAAGAGGCAAATTTCTAATTCGCAAGTGATAATCACATTTGAGTGAATCTGAGACACTAAAGTCAAGTACCTGAAACGAAACATGAACAAAAGCAACTTCATTACCAAAAGCTCATTTAGCAACTCCAGGTCAGGGCTATGATACTCTTTTATACTTCCAGGCTGCAGTCACACAAAGCTTGAATTTTATTTGGTTTTCATTTAAGTGGCTTTAATAGGTTACAGTAGAGATTAACTAACATCCTATGTAGAACTCTGATTTCTAATTCAGCTTTCAACAGAGCTATTTCTACCTTCAAACTTCTTACATTTAAAAAAATAATTTCTTTTTATCCACTCTGCTGAAGTTGAAAGCAAGGTATTTGGCTTGCTGACCGAAAGAGGCACACCCACTCACTGCATTAATAAAATAAGGTTACAGGCAGCCACGGAGCTGAGCCTGGGGAGCTCCTTAACAGAGTATCTGAAAGCACTGACCACTATAAACACTGGTGTATACAAGGACAAAGGGACAAAGGAGCGAGACTCCTATTTGTTAATGCATCTTCTCTTGTGTAGCTAAAGCACCATACACATCCAGCTGTACAGGCTGACAACATATAAAAGCAGCAGGTACTTATAAACTCTTTGCAAACAGTAAAGGAAAAAAAAATCAGTTAGAGCTGAAAAATGAAACACACTGCCACTGGCATGGTTTGAGGTCCACCGACCTCCACAGAATGACAGCTCCCACCTGACCTCACTGGGCTCTAGATCAAATTCCAAACACACAAGGTAAACTTTAAACAGATGCAAGGGGCCAGCCATAAACAGCCGTTATTGCAAACCCCTACTGACCTTTGGCTGGTTGAAACACTACAAGACATAGTCTGTGTCTCTATTCTTTCACATTTTTTCATCTATCCATCCAGGGCAATGCAGTTAAACCCTCCACCTTTTATTCTCTCTGGGATGGTCTCATTATTCATAAGTATACCAAAAAAATCCCATAAAGCTAAGGTGCTTCTTTGTGCACACAAACATGCACTTTGATTTAGGGGCATATCTGTTGAAAGCCATCAGCAGTCAGGACTGCAAGGATGGTACCATTCCTCTGTGGGTATAGGGCAAGGACAAAGAAGGACTCTCCATGCTTGACCAAGAAGCGGTAAAGCAAAGGGCAGCAGCCATGAGGCACTCAGCCAGCAGTTGCAGCCACTGAAGCCACAATACAGACAGCTTCCCAGGAGATTACCACTGTCCTTGACCCTCCTTGATCCCCATTACAGAGGACATAACACAGGCCTCAGAGAGAGATCGGGCAGCATAAAAGGGAATGGAAATGAAGGGGTCTTCAGGACTCTTCAGGACTCAGAAAGGAGCATGAAGAACTTCCTCAAAGATAAAGCCAGTGAGGCCGCTGGCTGCAGAAGAGGACAAGTAAATATATTGGGAGGGGGAGCAGATGTGGCAGTCCCACACCTTAGTGTAGATACAAATATAGCTAGATAGCTCTTTCAGTTTCTGGTAAGAAGCCAAAAAACATTTTGAAGCACAGCTAGTGAGAAATGTGACATGCGCTGCAGGGTGGCAAGTGCACTCTGCAAGACTTCTAGGTTGAGCTGGCTAAAGGCACAGCTATGCCTACCCACTGAAAGTAACCCAGACCACAGCTTAGCTCCGTATGTGCAGCTTCCTCATCAAGTCCCAATGCATTTGAATGTCATTAGTACCATAGAATGGTTTGGGTTGGAAGGGACCTCTGGAGGTCATCTAGTCCAACCCCCCTGCAGTGGGCAGGGATATCCCCAACTATTAAAATTATCTAGATTATTATTATCGAGATTTCTATTTTGCCGGTGTTAAAACAAAAGCAGAAAAAGAATCAGAATCACAGTGAAGATCAGCACCTAACTATTCCTAGCTCCCATGTCTGTCCTCAGACGAAACATCCAAAATTCATCTGCCACTGCTCACATTAAAGATCTTGCCACTAAAACCTTGCACAAAACATCACTGAACTATATGGCAGTTTTCTCACCATGACATACAGCCCAGCAATGAAGAGGACAAAAGCCATGCTGGTCAGCAAAAGGTAAGGTGTAGATAGGGGCATCAACCAAAGTCTCATAACGCTGTCCAGTTCTGGAAGGCAACTTCAGCCTTTCCAGCTACACTGATTCCCATGTTGCAAGGGCCAATTCTTTATTTGTCAAACTAATTTGTTGGTGAGGATGTGAGGGACTGACAGCCCTTTTCACACATGATTGGATGCAGACAGGCACTGAACACAGCAGACTGTAAAAACAACACTGAAGAACATCTCCACCTTAAAGCTGTTATCCCACCAACAAAATATATAGCAGATCTGCATTGGCCCAGACCATTACTTTCCGTGGCAAGGACTTGGGGACAAAGCTCCTTAAAACTGTAGTAATCATATTCCACTCATGCTCCTTTTTACTGCCAGCTGTAAACTAGCTCCACATGCATCATGGTTTTGCATCAAAATGTGCAGAGACCAAACCCATATCCAAAGGGACAAGGTAGACCCAATTTACAGCTTTGACAGGTCTGCGCACCCGAGGCAGAGTGTGCAGGAAATAGCCCGACATCTCACTTGGAGAGCAGTTAAGGCCCTCCTAGCACAACTGGATGCAGAGCCACAACAGCCTCCTACAAACATGCAGCAAAAGAGCAGGGAATTTGCTGTCCATTTTTCAAGAAACAGAAAGGCTGGCAGCATTCACCAAGGCACTGCTGGGGAAGAAAGGAGTCAAGTTTGATCCCAACTTGCAACACCCCTTTGACAGGACAAGCCCAAGAGAAACCACAACTGCACTGGGAAACAAACACTGAGATACCACACTGAAAACTGTTTAGCCTTTAGTATATTTGAAACAAAGCAAATGGAAGTTGTTCTGCATACATTACTGGCAATACCTGTAAGAGGACAATTGCTTGGCAGAGCAGGGTGAGAAGTCCAAGTTCAGTTTAGAGACTCTGAAATTCTGCTTGTTACCAACTAAATATTATTTTGAAAATATATTTACTAATATGCTCTACACTACTAAGGAAGAACCATCTGCAGAAAAACCTCTGTACTTCAGCTGGATCTCTGTACATCTCAAGTGGTATGGCACTGGAAAATCTGAAGCTGGACTCTTCCTGTCTTATTACACTCCAGAGTTAACATCCTCACAAGATAACTTCAGCAAGATCAGACAGCACTCAACTATTGTCTTCTCTACTTAGAAACACCATTATGTTGTGCATACCCATATCATTCAAACTTGTCCTGGTTTCAGCTGGGATAGAGCTAATTCTTCTTAGTAGCTAGAATAGTGCTGTGTTTCAGATTCAGTATGTGATTTGGTATAAAAGAATATTTATAATACACTGATGCTTTTAGTTGTTGCTAAGAAATCTAGGATCTCAACTTCCCCTGTCTTGCCAGTGTGCAGGTGCACCAGAACTTGGGAGGGGGAGCATAGCCAGAGCAATGAACCCAAACTGGCTGATGTCGTATCAATACAGCATCATGCTCAGTATACAGATGAGGGTTGACTGGGAAGCTTGGGCTCTTCTGAGATTGCAGTTCCAGGATTTTCTCCCCTCTGGGATCTCTAGCCAGGAACAAGCTAGGCCTTGGTCAGTGGGTAGTGAGCAACTGCACTGTGCATCACTCATTTGTTTATTCCTATTATTGCTGCTATAATTAGTAGTATATTTTATTAATTCATTTATTAAATTGCTTTTATCTTAACCTACAAGTCTCCTTACCTTTACCCTTCCTATTCTCTCCCCTATCCCCCAGGGTAGGGGAGGGTGACCAAGCAGCTGCTGGTTGGGTTTAAAACACAACAAAACTATTCTTTTCCTAAAGCTGTTGGCCACCAACAGCCTTTTTCCTTGCAGAATCAAACAAGGCTGCCATCACCAATATACTAATGCAGGTTCCCAACCAAAACTTTTTAGACCCTCCCCAGTTCAGGTAGATGACAAGCATACATGACTTAAAGACGTTTACAATAATACATGAATTGTGACTTCCTTGATGAAAATCACACTCCTTCGTTTCATTCCTACTGAATGGTCCTGGCACTGCTCCTGAGAGAGCAAGTGACCAGCAGGAGCTCTGGAGGACCAGCAACAGAGAGGAGGTGGAACAAACCAGAGAAAGCAATTGAGCCAACACTGTGCCTTCTCCTTCCACTGGCAAGGGGATAATGGTAGGATTGACTATTTACCTGAGGATGAATCTGTGGTTTATCACATGTAGCCTCAAAATCCAGCACTAAGAAGTAGTGATATCTCTGTGGAGGGAAGGATGACATTGCTGCCATGGAAGCTCCAAAGCCGTGGGACGCCAGTTTCCTGCTTATGATGGAGCTGTACCCTTTGAGAACACCAGCACAGAGGAGGAGGCACACAGCTTGTCTTGCCCTTGGAAGTAAGTTTTGGTGAAACTTTGCTGCTCCAGAATGGAGGAGTGCTATCATTGAACATCCAGAGGCATCTGAAACTGAAGAGAGACTCACATTAGTCATGCATACATATATCTCATTTCTACTAGTATCGCTCCACTGTACTCCTCTGATAGGGATTTCCTCTGTACTTCCTGGTGGAGGTTCCAGCACCACAAACCTGAAGTAACACAGTAACCTGCTCTAAGTTCAACAGATAACATTTAGACTGAACTCAAGGTGTCCAGAATCACAGGCAACTGGAAATTAACCTCTGCAAACAGCTCTAAATTAAGAACTATTAAGACACACAATAGCCACGGCTCCAGGCACCAGATGATACTGTCCTACTGAACCTTATTATAGCAGAACACAACACAAACCACTTAAAAACACAGAAAATCTGACCTAAACTCCATTGAAACTTCTGAGCAGGCCTTTCGTCTTTTCATATGCAATCCAACTTCTGATACATGGCAGGAATTAAATACAGCAATACACATACCAACACTACAGCCTATCTGAACAGCTTGGCCCTGAAACATCTGTTAGCTGCACTGAAACCTTCTGCTTCCATTGCAAAACCATGTGTGTGGTGGCTAGAAGGCTCCTCTCCGGGGAAGTTCTCATTTGTTCTGTGTACAAGGTTTCTCAGAGATGCGATTCTAGTGCTACACTCGATTTCTTACTTCAGTTATTTCTCAGAAGAGGACATCAGTTCAACAAAACCACACATGAACTACATGGACTGCAGGAAAAATGAAAGCAGGACCCTATAGGTTACAGTCTCCCTCCTAACTAAACACCTCACCCAGCCATCACCTTCTGATGCTTCTATTTAATAAATCACGTTATCCACATGAGATTGTCTGAATTTTCCTCCCCTACCCTTTTGCTTTATAATACTGCAGGAAAAACTTGAGAAAACTGTCACTATCCAAAGCAGGTCAGCCTCAGGGCTGTTAATAGATTTATTGGGATGAGAATTCAAGTCCAAACCATGGAGGTGTTACATAGCTGGGTATAGCAACTGATAGGTGAACTGCAACAACCCAGTCCTCGTGGACAAGAACATGAGTACCTCCTATAACCACATACTACACACACAAATCTTGCTACACAGGTACTTAAATCCATCCCCATAGTCAATCACACTGCTCACAGTTCTGGGAAAAAGCTCCATTGCACCATGTGCCACCCACGCACCTGGTTTCTGAGCCCAGCCTCCCCACACCTGTATTCTCTTTTCACTCTACTGTGAAGGCCTAGAAGTGCCTGCCTCAAGCACCAGCCAAAACGGGCAAGGCAAAACAGAGGACTCATCGCCCGCGAACAGAGTCGCTGTTTGCACAAAAGACAGCGTTTGCTCTCTCTCATCTGTTAGTCCATCAGGTAAATAATGCACGTGCCAAAACACACACTTAATGAGGTAAATAATATGCCTTGAATAACGGCTAAATCTGTATTTACCTGCGAGACCAGAGAAACTCGAAAGGACCAGATTAGGAGATAATTGCAGTTGAGCAGGTTGTGTGCTTCAAGTAAACACCCATTTGGTAACCTTCCCTTTCCAAGGTTTTGAGTGAAAGGCAAAAAAAAAAAATAAAAAAAAATCAAAGGAGCCGAGATGTTACAGACTGAGCCAGTGCCCATGCTGCCAATTTCACAGTGTAAACGCATCCCCACCTTGGGGCTTTCACATTTTGTGGGGTTACTTGCTTTATTAAAGCAGTGTGCCAGGCAATAGCTACCTGGAAAACCAAAAACTCAAGTTACAAAAACTTAATGAAGAGCCTAACACTGCATTTATCCTAAAGGGGCTCAGTTCTACCTAATGCTTTTCCATCTACAGCTTTTACTGTCATTAATAAATGCATTACAGCCAAACAGAAGTTAGCTATATTCACTTCTAACCTGACCCAGCTAAGAGATATTTAAGGTATACATGCTTTAAATCTTCAAGCTACCAGTTAAGACTCTAAAGGCTCATCACAGCAAATACAATAGCTCAGAATAAAGGAGCTTGTTAGTTGTGGTAAAACCTGGTCTTCAGCCTACCACATAAAGTAAAATACACAGTTGCAGTGATGGAGGCAGAGAGGCTTCAACTCCTATACTGTGATACCAAACACAGGCAATAAAACATACATTATCCACTCATACACTGCAAGATCTATAGTACTTCTCTAATGTATCTTAATCAGCAAGACTAGGGCATCAGACATGAACCCCACAAATCTTCAGGCTGGCATGCACCACGCACAGTGGTACAGAGGTTCCCAAGTCACCAAGTCCACATGGCAAAGGCAAACCAGCCGTCTCAGCAGAGACAAGCATGTCATCACACGGACAAGGCAGTACCACTCCAGATCCAGCAGGTCTGTGTCACACAGGCACCATGGGACATCAGCAGAAGGAAACAGTGCCTGTTTAGGCTAACACTTTCTGCATATGGTCCATATCTAACAACAGGATCAGGCTCCCCATACTCAAAGCAGCCTCTCTCCCCACTCTCCTGTGTAGCAGAGGGAGCAATGCTCTAAACAAAGGTGCACAAGTAGCCTGCTGATTCCCCTACACAGACAGCATACAAATAAGAGTAACCCCATTGCAAACTCTGCACCTTCAGCCAAATGAAGTTTTAACTGCATGTTTACCCAGCCACTGGTCTAGGTGCCCTGGGAAGACCTCACATCATCTTCTTTAGCGAGGTCAGAGTGCCTCAGAGCACAAGATAGCTGGTGAGCAAACACACTTTATTAGAAGTCATGTAAAGCATTTATAACAGCCATGACAATGCAAAGCACTACTAATTATGCCATATTTTTTTTCCCCAACAAACCACAATGTAAGCAATAGAGCTTCAAAAATTAGAAACCTGTTTCTATCCATATAAACCCACATGTTCAGTGATTCCATTTCCAAACCTACATAAACAGCACATATATATTTCTTATACACACAGGGTCAGATTATAATCTCAGACAGTGCAAGCTGTCACATCTGGCATTCAACCCTACTAGGTTAATATTTCATATCACACAGCTCCAATTCCTTACACAGATACGTATGAAACATAATGGGACCACGAACTGAGGCTGGACCTCAAGAATTATTTTGACAGATTGTACACAGATCTAGGAAAATGTGACAGCACTTTACATTTGCAACACCCAATAACATGGGAAATGGCCACATGTGGTGGGTTTTGGCTAGAAGATAAAGTTCGTGTTATATGCTCTATAACAGAGCGTGCCATGCATGACATCACCAGGTACAACCAGCAAATGTCTTTTAAAAATAACTAAAAAAAAAAAATTGATCTCTGGACACAAGCTGCAGGTAATGGGACAAGCTCAGGCAGACCATAATTCTTGCTTGTTAGCGGTCCAAGCACACAATACTAAACCACAACTGTTTGATCACCAGCAAGCAAGGAAAGCCAAGAGAAACGCAAGTGCCAGCTGTAGCCAGCCACCAGCTAGCCAGGAGCCCCACCGAGTGCAAAGCGGAGAATCTACACCAGCGGCTGTCACGCTTCAGGCTTCCACTAGGGAAGCCACTCAGGCACAACTGCAAGCAGCAAGGAACAAGATGGGAAACTCCTGCTATGTGAAGGACACTGGCACCAATGCCAGCAAGACATTGCAAGTGCTCTCCTCCACCTGTGGACAGCCCCAAAACCACATACAGAGATGTACACCATGCAAGTTGCAGAGGATTCAAATTCATCAGTGACAAGAAAAAAATAGCCTATGAACTTGGCTCAATAGGCTCTTTGCAGATGTTAATATTTACTTTTTACAACCACATCTAACTAAAAATCACCTGGCAGCAAGAGGTCTAACTTTATCGGCTTGCCTTTAACCTCAACATATTCCCCCTCACTGTCCAGTTTGACAAGCTGATGTAGGAAGGTGGCAAGAAGACAAACATCTATGTTCAAGTTCAAAGGGTGACTCAAGAAATGGTATGTTTTATGAGAGCCTCCACTTACATGTTAAATTACTTTGTTATGGCAATATGGCCCTAAGCAAACAAGACAACCCCATGCAAATCTAAAGGACAGGACAAACTAAAATTAAAAAAACAAAAGCAAGCAAGCTTTGGGAGTCATACACTTCAGTTTATCCCTGTGCTGCAAAGCCTGGGTAGGTGCAGCTGTAACTCCTTGCCTCCGACAGACAACAGAACTCAAGGGCTAGAGCAACCAAACCCAATCCAAAATGTAAGTCAGGTTTGTCTTATTTTATTAAATTATAGTGTCTTATTTTATTAAATTGGAAAGATTAAATAGGGCAAAAAAGATGCTTTCTGTAGAACAAAATTGCATACATGCAGCAACAGCTGTAACAGTATAACAAAAAAATGCAGGACTTCTATTTTGGTAGCTGTTCAAATGCATATTCAGCAGTCGAATACGAGTCCATATTTCAGTTGTGTGAAGATACAACTGAAGAACAATAGAGATAACTCCTTTAAAAAAAAAAAAAACACAACCAAAAATCACCCTTAACCTAAACTCAAATATTTGGACTACAGTCCAAAAATGACAGCATCTGGCTAGCCTGCAAGGCAGGAAATGAGAGACTATGAACAAAACCAGCTTATCCACTGTCACCACCCAAACTTGAAAAAAAACCAAGAACAACCCACATCCACACAGTAAACCAAACAACAAAACACAAAGCTTTTAGAACCATTTTAATAACGTAACAATTTTAGACAGGTAAATTTGTGTCTTTGTTAAGCTCACAGTACCACCCCTTGAATGTGAATCCAGTACTCTTACATGGTTGCACTCCTTTAACTTTTGGCTGTGTTTGTCTTTGGCTAGACAACCAAGACCATGTTTTGGAAAATCCATAACATAACTTTCCCAAAGCACTATCACAGGATGCCTATATGCTGTCCCATCATTACTCAGCTCAGATACAACTCAGCATCAATCAATTTGGTTTTACAGAACTCTGCAATCACACCCAGCCTCTTCCCACTACAGATGAAGAGGTCCCTGTTCTCAAGAACTTACAGTCTAAAAATTAGATGCAATACAAGTGAGAGTAACAGCAAAGATGAATGATGGTTACGAGAACCAAGTCAGGCAACTGCTCATCCAAGAGATATGTGCATTTCAGTAGTTCAATTAAAAAAAATAATTCGCTCTACATAGGCATCAGCTTCCCTCTATAGGGTCATTATGGAAGTGATAATTGAACATGGAAAGGGTTGACTAAAGGATGGAGGGCACTCTCAGGGTAAGGAAGGACTCTCCCGTTTCTTGAACACATTCTTCCCGCTGCATTCCTTGGCTGATATGTCAAAGGCACCATCAGATATGTCAGCTGTGTCAGAGCACCAGAATCTCTTCCATTGTGACGTCACAGACGTGATGGCTTGTGAGATCACAATGAGGCTGAAGGCACTGATTACTTAGGAAACTTGCTGGGACTATTGCACCCTAAGAGGCTGGGAAATAAACACATCTCAGTTCACTTGACAACACAATGAAACCCACACCAAACTCCACACTGGTAGGACACAAAACTCCTCCGAAGACACCACCCAGAAGCCATCCTAAAGATGCACAGTACAATTCCACTCCAATTTTATCAGGCCACCTCTGCTAGGCAACCCACTTTCGTCAGTTCCTTGACTGGTCTCCTAAGACAGGCTTTGCCGTGTATTTTTAAACCTTCTCCAAAAGTAACTGTGGATAAGCAAACAGGTCTAAGCTGGAGTCTGAAGAAGTTCCGCACATAGAGGACTGGGTCACTTAGAAGACAGGTAGAGGAGGGAAAAAAACAAAAATTAAAACAAAGAAGCAACAACGAAGATGCATACAATAAAAGACTGAGAAGCTGCAGTAGAAGAGCAGATTTGGTATTAAGGAAAAGAATCGTCAGAGGATCAGACCAAGAATTCTGTAGTTCAGTCTCCCAACTCCGCCTGGGTGATAGAAGAAAATGCACTAGGGCGAAGCTACACAAAATGGGGTTAACCAAGCCAATAGTTCTAGAAGGCCAAAAGGAGGCAGGCCTGTCCTTCCCTCTCAGTCTTTCTCTCCTGCTGATTATCTTATACTGGTTCCTTAGCTTGTATGGCCCCTTTGCAGCTAATTCAAAACCAGAAATCTATAAAAGGACTAAGGCAACTGAATAAAACACAATTAGCTCAAGACAGTTTCCTGCTGGTTTAGTGAGACTAATCAGCTTGGGGCTAGGCTGGATGAGCACCACAGCTCAAAGGAGAAGATGGGCCCACAGTGACAGAAGTGGAAGGGAGATGAGCCATCGAGAGATGTTGGCTGGCTCAGCAGCTCACTAAACCATGTACTCAGACCACGATATAAACACCAGGGATGGTGTCCACAGTACTTTGCAGGAAATGGGGAAGGTATCTTGGCTCTAGCAGCATTGACATATAAAATCTGAAGTCAGAAAGCCCATCGGACCATCCTGTCTGAACCTCATGTAATGATGGCCATAGAGTTTCCACTTCATTACTCCTGAATTGAACTCAAAAGCTTGAACATCTTTCAGAAAAGTTTCTGGCCTTGAATTGCAGCATCAAGTATGGAGTCTCCCACTACCTTCAGAGAGCTCATTCCAATGGTCAAGCCATTCACTGTCAAAAAATAACACATCTTAGTTTTCACTCAAACTTTCTCAGACCTGGTCTTTAGAGCAAGTTCTGAAATTTATGGCATTTCAGTGCTCTCAATCCACAGCAGAGCTCCCAGTGCCAGAAGTAAGAGATTTGTAGCTACTACACTATCACTCAGTAAAAGCTACTACTGCATATTGGCCTAATTTAGTGGAAAGGAGACATAGCAGGCCAGTCTCTGTTTAATGGAATCTAGCACGCATAATTACTTCATTTTCATACACATGAATGCCATAGTTGCTTAAACCACTTATACAGCCACACACCTTTGTTATTTGAAAAATGAACTTGAAGGTTAACACCTGAGAGCACCAAATGACTCTCAGTCTGGATTCAGGGAGACAACACTTGCATTGCTCAATGCTCTGGTCACTTTTGATCTTCACAAAATAACTCCAGAAGAGTTAAAAGAAAGTCTGCACTCTGCCAAAGCTCTGTCCTGGTAGGCAGGCAAATACTCCAAGCAGGACAGCAGCTACAATGGGAGGTGGTTTCCCCACAACCCAGAATCACTGAGCATGGAAAATCTGCCAGGGAAGTTGTTGACCTTATTATTCAACCACAGAAAAGATGACTATAACAAATATAGCTGAAATGTAAAAAAAAACCCCAAACAACAAAACAACAACAAAACCACCACCCAATGTTTTGGGGGTTGGTATGTCTATACAACACATCTGGAGAGAATACAACTTCTCAGCTGGGATTTGGCCAGCACAGTTAATTTCTCAGGGGAGAGAAAAGTTGCCAAATGGTATCAAGCAGCAACAGCCAGCATTTCTGCTCTAGGTTACTCTCCGAGAGCCACAGCTTGTCCTCTTCTCCCCTCTTTCCCCTGCTTGCCATTGCTGGTATATTAGCTCAGCAGTACTAGAGTAAAACTGCAAGAGTCTCTGTGATGACCATTTCCAGCAATAACTTGTGCTTCTCATCCAAGGACAGACTTGTGACATTTGTGACAAATGCATAGCTGTTTAACAGCCTTCAGTGTTGTCCTGTAAGTACAGCCACAGTGGCCAGTTCTACACAGTTTATCTGAAATCTGTCAGACCTGTGGTCTAGAGTCTCATGGCCCTGATGGCTACTGAAGGTAGCAACTAGATCAATAAAAGGGCACAGTCAAGTGCAAAAACTTCACATATTTAAGGCTCTTCCAGAACTTCATATCCAAAATTTAAAGGGGAAAAAAATACAAAAAATAAACCCAAGGTGTACCAAAGTTAACAGAGCCAAAACATGATGAGCACCAAACAGCTGAAATTTGGTCTCCTAAAGGAATCAAACTGAAGTCTCTCTCAACTGACAGAGCAGAAACTTTAGGTCATATCAGTGTATACACAACCCTCTGACTTCTTATTCAGCATTTCCTTTTCAGTGTTTTAAAGGATTTCTTTTTTTTTATTTTGGCAACACTCAAACCTGTCTGGTTACATACACTAACTTAATAAATAAATAAATTAAAACCCCAACACACCATTAATGTATAGCAACCCAAACATTAAGATGAAAAAAAAAAAATCACAAAAGGCTCAATCTCCGAAATAAGTATTCAGTCCACACTAAATTAACATTTAGTTGCAAAGGCCAGAATTCAGTATTTGAAAAAGGCAACAAAAATACCTGAAATCAAATTCCCAAATTTCCCATGCACTGAAGAGCAACCAACTAGACTTCTAACACATTACTTAAGAATATTTCATTTTGGAAATAGAAGTTCAAACACCAACTTTAACATCAAGTGGTATGAGATGCCACTATGTTGCAAAAAGCAACTAAAGGATAAAATAAATTCAACTTACATTTAAAAAAAATCCTCAAATAACTGTCTTTACAGCATCTGATGGAACAAGTGCCTTTCAGATGTACCTGCCCTGGAGGCCCTACGTATCTCAGCCTTCCTGAGGCACGGTGTAAGCACTAAGCTATTACAAAACTTGCTGGTCCCTTGCATCACAGCTGAAAGATTAAGAGTTCAGACTAAGCAGCAGCTGTTAATCCATCCATTTCTGAAACCAAAATAATCATAGAATCATAGAATGGCCAGGTTGGAAGGGACCCTAAAGATCATCTAGTTCCAACCTCCCCGCACTGAGCAGGGATGCCAATCACTAGACCAGGTCACCCAGGGCCGCATCCAGCCTGGCGTTGAACACTGCCAGGGATGGGGATGGGGATAATGAGAAAAGCTAAGTAAAGAAGTAATAAAATAACTGTGAGACTTATTAGTGAAGAGGCCAGCAATGACCACATAAATGCACCGAGCAAAGGACTTGTAAAAGGGGGAACATAAGGAGTAAATGACACCACCTTTTCATACATCTCAGTTTAGAAGAAACACCTGTAACAGCACAGCAGCAAGAAAAGAACAACAGAAGAAATTCCTACTGCCAGTCAGGAAACAAGTAAACAGATCCTGCACTTCTAAGCCTTCTTAAGTTTGCTTCAGTCTCAAGATCTGAGACAGGTGACCGGTTCAACCTCACAGGATAAAAAAATAGGAAAAGAAAATATCAAACCTCCTACTCCTCCATCACCTCCATCTAGGAGCCTCCACATGTCAAAAAGGAACATGAAAAATCCTCACTACTGCTGCTGCCTCTCACTCACGCTGCACACACCCCGTGCTCCCTGGGCTTACAGAGATTTTCCCTTTCTCAAGCACTAAAAAGCAACTGATCCTACTCCAGCTGGGACGTGGGGGATCAATGCTACCACTACCCTCGAGACTTCCACCCAAGGCAGAGCCCGAGGAGTGGAGGGCCCGGCAGCTCCTAACTCCGGCAGAAAAACTGAAGCTCGGCGTCGAACGGACGAGGTGCCACCATACCTGCCCGCCGCCGCCCCACACTCTCCCCTCAGGCCAATGCCGCCCCCCGGCCCAAATGGCCTCCCTACACCCCCGCTATCGCCCCGCCCCGGCCCGCAGCCGGCCTCTCGGCCCCAGACCCTAATGCCTCAGGCCGCCGCCCCGGCGCTAGCACCGCCACTGCGGGGGACTGGCCGCGCCCCCTCTCCCCCGCTCCGGGCCAGGCCTCCACCCCTCGCCCCCGGCCACAGCGGCCCCACGCCTCTGCCAGGCCTGCCGGGCCTCCGCGCCGGCCCGGACCCGACACGGCCGTGTCACCGCCCGCTGCCGGGAGGTGCCGTGCCCCCCTCCCACAGCGGGGGCCTCCCAGGGCCCGTCCCTCCCCCCCCGCCCCGCACACACTCCGCACCACGAGTCCCCAACACCGCCACTCACCTCCGCGCACTCTGACCCCTGACCCCACTCTGAGCGGCAGCGCCGCCGGCCAACTGCAGCGCAGCCTGCCGCCGCCGAGGGCGGGGCTTCCTCCCCACAGCGCCCTCCCGCGCAGGCGCTCGCCGCCCGCCGCGGCGCGGGGCATGTTGGGACTTGTCGTTCGGCGGCGACGCATTGCCCACTCGCCCCGCTCCGCCGCGTGGCCGCACCTTGATGCCGCCGCCGAGCCGGCCCCGCGGTGGTCGCCCCATTGCCTGGCCGTCGGCCACCCTTTCCCCTCACCACCGAATCACCTCCTCGTGTTCCCCGGCGCCACCCCTTGTCCTACCGTGTGTTCCCAGGGATCATCCCATCGTGTCTTCCTGTGCCACCTTCCCCTGCTCCCTGAGCCTTCTCCATGCTCAGCCCAGACCCCTGCAACTCCAGCCTTCAGAAAACCCAGCGTCAGTTGGAAATGTAATATAGAATCATTTTGGTTGGAAAAGACCTCAAGTCCAACCGTTAACCCAGCCAGGTCACCACTAAACCATGTCCCTAAGCACTACATCTATACATCTTTTAAATACCCTCAGGGATGGTGACTGCATCACTTCCCTGGGCATCATGTTCCAATGCTTAACTACACTTTTCAGTGAAGAAATTTTTCATAATGCCCAACCTAAACCACCCCTGACAACCTGAGGCCATTTCATCTTGTTTATCACTTCTAACTTGGGAGAAGAGACCTACTTCCACCTTACTACACCCTCCTTTCAGGCACTTGTAGAGAGTGAGAAGGTCACCCCTGAGTCTCTAGGCTCAACAAGTGCAGTTCCCTCAGCAGCTCCTCATAAGAGTTGTGCTCTAGACCCTTCACCAGCTTTGTTGTCCTTCTTTGAACATGCTCCAGCAGCACCTCAATGTCCTTCTTGTAGTGAGGGACCCAAAACCTAATGCAGTCTTCAAGGTGCAGCCCTACTAGTGCCAAATACATGTGGATGATAACTGCCTTTGCCCTGCTGGCTACGCTATTTCTGATTACACGTGTGGAGTTCATGTTGGCTGCAGTGGAGACAGACCATGTACAACATTCTGGGGCAGTGCTGGCTGCATCTGGGAGTCTTACAGGGCACCTCTCTGCAGGAGTCTCCCCTTGGCCCCACTGCTGCCAGGCTCACAGCTCCACTTCACTTTGTTCTGGATCAGGTNCGCCACGGCGGGGGACTGGCCGCCCCCCCTCTCCCCCGCTCCGGGCCAGGCCTCCACCCCTCGCCCCCGGCCACAGCGGCCCCACGCCTCTGCCAGGCCTGCCGGGCCTCCGCGCCGGCCCGGACCCGACACGGCCGTGTCACCGCCCGCTGCCGGGAGGTGCCGTGCCCCCCTCCCACAGCGGGGGCCTCCCAGGGCCCGTCCCTCCCCCCCCGCCNAGCACTACATCTATACATCTTTTAAATACCCTCAGGGATGGTGACTGCATCACTTCCCTGGGCATCATGTTCCAATGCTTAACTACACTTTTCAGTGAAGAAATTTTTCATAATGCCCAACCTAAACCACCCCTGACAACCTGAGGCCATTTCATCTTGTTTATCACTTCTAACTTGGGAGAAGAGACCTACTTCCACCTTACTACACCCTCCTTTCAGGCACTTGTAGAGAGTGAGAAGGTCACCCCTGAGTCTCTAGGCTCAACAAGTGCAGTTCCCTCAGCAGCTCCTCATAAGAGTTGTGCTCTAGACCCTTCACCAGCTTTGTTGTCCTTCTTTGAACATGCTCCAGCAGCACCTCAATGTCCTTCTTGTAGTGAGGGACCCAAAACCTAATGCAGTCTTCAAGGTGCAGCCCTACTAGTGCCAAATACATGTGGATGATAACTGCCTTTGCCCTGCTGGCTACGCTATTTCTGATTACACGTGTGGAGTTCATGTTGGCTGCAGTGGAGACAGACCATGTACAACATTCTGGGGCAGTGCTGGCTGCATCTGGGAGTCTTACAGGGCACCTCTCTGCAGGAGTCTCCCCTTGGCCCCACTGCTGCCAGGCTCACAGCTCCACTTCACTTTGTTCTGGATCAGGTTGATGCTGCCAGCATTGATAATTTTTGGTCAGTCTTAGTGATGTCCAGGGAGGGCTGTGCCAGTAACCACAGCTGATGCCAGTCAGTGTTTCCTCTCTTCTTTTGATTTGGATTAAGTCGAAGTCAGATCCCTCAGCAAGTCTGGGGCTGGCTTTCTTCCCCCTCACTTGGACATCAGTCATCATCTTCCAGTTCTTCTGTGTTCATGCAGCTCTCTGACCATAAATCTTCATCTGGACCTTGTCCAGCCTCTGTTAGACAACCCTAGGCTGTGGCATCTCCCCACCATGTACGTGGCTGGCACCCTCAGCCAGGACATTCACATCTTACCTGCAGTGATACCTAATCTTTAGCCTACTGCCGTATCCATAACCCTTGGAAAGTGCAGTTGCAACAGCAAGTGTACTAGCTGGCATCATTCCCCACTTTGCTTCCTTTCTTGCCCCCCAAGTCTGTTTGCTCCTCTACATTTCAAGCCAGCAGTTCCTCTGCACCATCCCTAATACTGTACATGTGTGTGAAGAGCAAACTCAGAATCACCAACCTGCACAGACAGGACTGTGAGGGATCCTAGAGTTCACCTCACTTGCAGGTGGGAGCAGTCTTATCTCTCTGTCATCTTGTCCTCTGGCTCCGTGCCTTAAAACATTGGACAAAGGAAAGCACTACAGCATAAAGATCACAGACTACAGCCCTATGCAAGGTGAGCTGCTCACACTTTCCTGGCTGCCTTGCTGAATCTGCCTGGTGCCACTGCCTTTAATTCCGTCGACAGCTCTTCAGGTTGGATTTATTTTGTTGCTCTGTTTGTATGCAGCCTTGAACTTGGGAGGCCTAACCATGAAAGTAGCATATCAGAACCATAAAAATATCATCAGCAAATGCTTTAATAATAGAAAGAGTTCCTTTAAACCCTCTTAGATTTGGCAACTCAGCCTCCCACCCACATAAGCAAAGATAATGTGAAGTTATACTTCTAAGCTTAGCTCTATCACTGTGGCTTGTCAAGCCTTTGGTGACTGATGTATGGTTTGCCAGAAGCCCAGGAGAACGTATTGAGGGCCTTTGTGCTGTGGTGTTCCTTGCACAGTCTATCCCTGCCCCTTCTTATCAGAGATGGAAACTGGCTGAGATGTGCTTGAAATTGTGCTGCAAACCCAAAGCTTGAAATTGAAGGCTCACAGCCTGCCTGTGTTCCTAGGAGGATGAGAGAGAGGAGGCCTCTTCACTGCTGACCTCTTCATCTAGCAGTAATTTTTTTCTCAGTCTAGACAAACAATGAATGGCTCATAGATGTGTGGCTGTTCTTTTTTCATCAACCAAGCCTTGCACTGTTTCCCAGGTTTGTCAGGCAGCGCAGCAGGCAGGAGATTTCCTTTTTTTTTTTTTGAGGGGAATCCCTTTTCCTGGCCGAGTATCTGCAATAACCAGGGAGCCACAGCTTGGCTTCTGCCAGCCTCAGTGACTCTTGTGGGATCTATTGTACTCTAAAGACTGCAACACAGTAAAGCAATTCCCTTTAGCAAGTGTACTTTCAAAGGGGTCCCTTTTTATTAGCTGCCAAAGAAGGCAGTTTGAGGAGAGCCATGTTTTATTAAATATTGTCACTTTGTCTGTGATGATCATATCTGAGCCTGTCTTATGTGAGTATGCATGTCTCAAATGGACACTATGGACACTACAGGCCACTGAAAATATCACCTACAGATTAATCTGGCTCACTCCAGACTTCTGGAAAAATGAATGAGCGTGATCAATAGATATTCTATTGCCTCCTCATCAATACCCATGGCCCTTGCAGCAGCCTCACAGGGACAGCTCCCCTCCCCAAGGGTCTCAATCAGTGGCAGAGCTAGGAAATACAAAATTAGGCAACTACTATGGGGCCCTGGGCAAGCAAAGTTGAGAAACTGGGTCATGCAGCCGGGGAAATGTTGGCAAAAGGGCTGATGGCTGCTCATCAGGGTCACCTTATTTGTTCCACACAGCACAGCCCATGCCAGTCCTGCTACCCCATTGCCTCAGGACCGACAGAATCAGCCCTCTGGCAGTCCTGGAGCAAGTGAGTGTGTTTCAGGAGCAGCTCTGGTGTCTTAATTGCTTGTCCTACTTTAGAGATTTTGGGATGGCTAGAAGCAGCTCATAGAAAATAGGGTCCATTCTGAGGCAGTGTCTGGGCTATCCTGATTTACACTAAGGACTATTTTTTGAACCCTGGGAGGAAAGGGCAGCTCAAAGCTCCCAGCTATGCCCCTGTCTCCTATGGCTGGATCCTCTATGCTGCCACCAGCAAATGCAGCAGCTTGATCTACAGTTACTTGCAAGTTTTATTTGTTTTGAAAACCCAACTGTTCCTTAACAAAGTATAATTTCATTCAGCACAAGTGTGCAGCCACCTCTGGGCTGGTAAATGGACAGAGCTTTATGAGAAGGCAGGCTAAGGCAGAAAATACAGAATAAAGCTCTTTGACTCTGCATGGCAGCTCCAGGGAATCCTCCATGTGAGTAAAAGGCTGAGCCCGTCCTGGTCCAAGATGACATATCAGGTCAGCCTGCTGCTGGATCAGCAGAGACAGGGAGGGAAGGTCCCACTGACTGCCTCCCCAACTCTGATCCCAATGCTTCCCTCCCAAGGGCCCATGGAGCACATGTCCTTTTAAAGCAATGGGATTTTACGTGATTACGGCACAAAGAAACATCACTGCATTTTAAATGCAGTTACTTTCGTTTTGTTAGCTGCTTACACTGAATGCAACTTTTAAATGTCTTACAATACACATGACAAGTAGTCTTGTATCACTGTTCTCTACTTAACAAGTTAATAATGTGCCAACCCAAATCCTTCAGTTACTAACGTCGCCGGTGGGACTCATTAAGCAATGTGAACACATATTTAAGGGAATACTAATATTCACAATGTACATTTTTGTATTCATGTTGTCATTCTTGAAACCACAGCTCAGTTCATGTATTCTGTTGAAACATTTGTTTGCATAGGATCTCTCTCTTCCTTTTCCTCTAAACACATATCCTATCACTGGGGTATCTTTCCTGTGAATGATATTAATGACAGCTTGTCATCACGGAAAGCTATTCCTAGCTGTCAATTAACAGGTATTTTGAAAGAAAGCAGTTCATTCAATCCCAGTGGGAGCAAGTGTGTCTCATTGTTTGACAGTGATCCCCTTGATGAATTTGAGAGCAGCAGCAACAGTGGCTCTGTGGGGCCAGGAGGTTTGCAGATGCTGCACAGGATTCTTGGGTGATAAGGACAGGAGATTTTAAAGGTGCTTATGTCCTTTGCAAAGGAAAGGCAAAAGAGGATTTCAGAACATAAAAGCAATTCACATGTAGGAGTATAGGCCAGGAAAGGAGTCCCAGGGGTGCTCCTCCATCTTGTAATACAATTACCTATCCAACATCCAGGTACATTTATCAGCCTCCGTTTTCAAATACATTTATTTTCATGCCCTTGCTAACCCAAGTTTGAAGGCTTCTTCAGGTCTTCTTTGCCTAATAGATGGCAAACTTTCTCTAATTCCCAGATAAAATGTAGTCATAGCTAGTTTACACTAATTTACTCTGGCAAAATGATCCTTTGCTTTTACTTGTGGATTTCCCCCCCCACCCTGGTCTATTTACAGGCAGCTCTCAGATCCTAGTTATCTCTGTCATCTTTGTTGTGCTGGGCTGAACAAACCATTTTGTTCTTGTATCTGCTCACCACCTTAGCTTTCCATTTTCCACACAATGTTAGTAGACCTCCTCTGCACCTGTTCCAGTTTCAATTAAATTTCCTTGAGCAGGAGCACCCAGAGTGGTGCATAGTATTCCTGAGCAGGGCTCCAAGGCCTCATACAATATTTGTCACTCGACCCTATAAATATCACTCATATAAACATGCTTAATTTCTGTATTTCCCCCCTCAACAGGGTGGTCCACTCTCAGGGCTTTCTTGTTCCTTTTATTTTTCTAAGCACTCCTTGCACAGTAATAAAAATGTACAGACTCAGTGGGGATCTGTTTTAACTTCAAATGTGCTGATTCAGTTCAAAAACTATTAATTCAGCGGGAATCAGGGCCATGATGTGGAAATCCTTTTCCAGTTAAAACAGAGGTGAAGAGGGACAGCCATTGGCAGTCTAGGAAATAAAGTGCATTATAAAAACATAGCAGGATGTCAGAATGTGGCTATTGACTAGGCTATGTTAACAGAAGACCAGAGAGTCTTGGACATATCAGATCAGCATGGGATAGCTCTGCAGAAGATCTACTGGAGCTTGGATTTGGTCAAAGCTCTGGGGTTTGCTGCATGGGAGTATTATATTTCTCTAGCTTGTGCTTTGCTGGATTGGACATGATGGTCCCTGACAGACCTCACATTAGCTGAACATACAAGGCACTGTACGAAGCTAGTCAGACAGGCTGGTCCTGTCTCCAAAAAATCCCTTGTTATTCAAGAGTGAAAGAGGATGCAATGAAATGCAAAGGAAACACAAACAACCATGTAGCTTGGGCTGCACACTTCTGTGATTCGCCTCTGCATGGGTCCAGTGTGACTGCCCCAGGCACACAGGGGTTGGCACTGGACATGAAACTGCTGCCAACGCATGTGCTTCAGAAAGCAGGAGCACACCTGGATAGGTGGCTTGGGTAAGGAGAGAGTGTAGAAATTGCCCGGTGAATCCAGCTTTTGCTGCTTACCCTGTTTTTGTATGTGGAATGAGCAGAAAAACTACCGACATGTGTCAAGAAGGTATCAGCACCAAAGTGCAAAATAAAACAACCACTTACCGGAGCATTTCCACGGGATGTTTCACTGGAGGAAAACACAGGCTGAACATGAGGAGAAATTTCCTGAGGCTATGATGCACTATGTGGGATCACCTCCCAAAAGGAGTGGTGGGAACCATGAAACTAGCCATATAGAGCATCATAAAACATCCCACCAGTGCCAACCTGATTCCAGTTCAAGGGAGCTGCACCGAATCATCTACCATGCCTTTTCCAGCTTGCTCCTAAAAACCAGACCCAATAAGTACAAAGAAAGGACAAAGAGTGATGTCAGTTTGCTAAAGAAATACAACCTTTTTTACATTATTGTATGCCATAAAACCCCTGTGCTCACCCTATGTACTTAATCTTGATACTCCAATGCCATCCACAAAAAAATTCAGATTTAACCCTCACAGTTTATATTGTCACTGTAGATGCTGGTAAAAAAATACTGTACAATTGGGTGCAGTTTATTCTTTATATTTTAATGGCTATAGCAAAACTCCATTGCTAACTAGTAAAAAAATAAAATAAAATAAAAAAGTTAAATGTGTTTTACAGCTATGTCGTCATGGGAAAGCTGTGTTTCAAAGTGAGGGCATCAACAGCAGTGAAATGGGACATTTTTAAACATTTTAAACATTTTTAATGAGACATTAAAAAACCCACTTCACCAAAATCTCTTTGCCAGTATTTTAGCTAATAGGGTTGCAGTGTATAAAGGAAGGGTTTTGATGCCAGCACAGGCCACCCAATACTGAGCCACTGCTCATGGGTCTTGAACTCTAAGTGTAAATGGAAAAAACATCTAAAATTAAGCATTTCTCCTGGAGTAACAAATTGCTGATAAAGCAAATCTTCATAGGACAAGCACACCTGCTAGAAGGTAGAAAGACATTTTTAGGTGTGGGATTTTAACTTGAGATAGAATACTTTTCACAGACAGTCATATGGAAGACAGCTGGCCAAAAATAATAATAAAGGAATTTGTGTCCCTTGGGAAATTCTGAGGTTTCAGAAAATAGGATTTTTGGCCTAAGTTGGAAAAAAAAGTTTTGCCTTCTGATTTTTTTTTTCATTTAATGACATATTCCCAAACAAAAATAATATATTTCCTTTCACTTCACTACTTTGACTTTTCTTTTATTATTACATCATTCTAGAGTCCAAACCATCCATCACACACGCTGTTACATTTCCTTATACTGTACATTGCATTGGCAGGCATAATCTCCACCCATTTTTAAGATCCCTATTAAACCAGCTAAGTTTCTTCATGAAACTGAATATCAGGAGCAACAAAGATCCCTGCCCCAAGCTGGGAGGACTATGACTTTTGATGACTATTTCACAAATATGCTTTTAAAAGATGGATGTAATAGACTAGAGCAGTCAGGGAGAAGCACCCAGCACAATCTGAACAAGCCCAGTGAATGTGACTGTTGAAAAAACCTGAACTAGCTCTTGGGCTGATGGCTGACATGAAAATGGCCTGGCACAAGCCCATCATCAATGGTGGCTTGATTCTTGCTGTGAGCAGGGAAGCAAAACTTTGCAAAGGAAAAATATTGTACCCAGTGAGCACCTGGCTCCCCTTTAGCTCAGGAGAACCCATGTGTTTGGAGGAATGAAACAATTCTGTCAGAAGAAGATGGAAAAAAAGAAAATTGAGATTTTTGGCTGATTTCTCAGAAAAAGCTTGGATAATGTTGATACATCCTAATAAGTGTTCCCAGTTACTCCAACCAGTGTTTTCTGGTGGAAAACTGGTCTGCTTGAAAAGAATTGACCTGCTCTACAACAAAATTTCCTATATTAATTATATATTTGGACTCAACCATGATGCTTAGTGCTATACAAAACTTGCTGGACCCCAAAATCCTCTAAACTGCTCTGTAGAAATTAAATAATTACCTGGTTAGTCACTGCTGCTCCAAGTGTTCAGAGGCCAGGCCTTTAGAATGTTTCCTAAATTCTTGGCCAAAGTGGCTCCTTCCACTAAACTTCACTCTTGCCTCTCTCTGCAGAACTATGCACCTCCAAAGGACAGGTAAATTCACTGGGAGGGGAATGTCTAAGGGGTTAGTCCCTGGTGTGAGGGGCTGAAAGACAGACCCTTGCTCTCACACACCTTCTGTCTACACTGCTTTAATTTCCCCATCGTGTCCCCTTCTGTTTGTTCTATTTTCTGCCTCTTTGTCTTTTCTCTCCAGTGTTTGGGGACCCTCTTTCCTTTTCCAGCCTCTCTCTTCCTCTCGTTGTTTCCTCCAGCTTGCTCCTTCCTTCCATTCTTTTTTCTTTCCTTCCTTCTCAGCTCTCTCCCTGAAGTTTCTATTCTCTCTTCCCTCCTCCCTCTCTTCCACCAGGACTTCCCCTTCTGCCACTGGAGGCATCTAGTCTGCCAGGGGAAAGGAGGAGGACATGCTCTGCCCAGACAAGGCTGAAACAAATACATCCCACTTGCCTGAGGACCAGCCGCAGCTCCTCCAGCTCATCCTGCTTTCAGACAGTAGGTTCCAGCTGTGTGGATTGCCGTGTAGGGGTGGGAACACCTAAGGGGTCCTGGGAGACAATGCAGAGGGGTCCAAAGCCTGGAGACCTTGGCCTCTGTGCTTGCAAGTGTCCTTTGAAACCCAAGAGAAAGAGCCTGTGAGGGTGAGCAGTGCATGCTTGTCTGGACCTCCTGCTTTGTAACAGCTCTGGAGTAGCTGAGTTTTGAAATATCAAAATTCCTCCCCCCTCACAAATATTCTCACTTATATTGGCTGCTGTCAAAAAACACTGCTGAGACCACTGAAATTCATCACACCTGTGATGCATGCTGGAGGCAGAGACAGCTCCTGCAGCTGAAGAGGCTGGTGTAGTAATGTGCTACCTTATCTCTAGGGCCACTGACTTCAGTCTATTTAATTTTTCCTTTGATTTTAATATAGATTTATTGAAAACAACAGTTATCAAAACAAACTGAGCTGGCAAATTGGTGTTCGTCTGTAGCTGTACAAGCACCTATAAAGCTGCCAGTGTATGAAATAAATGGTGCTATATGGGAGGTCAGTTATTGCAGTGGAAGTTCCCCAAGGATTTGCACTGGGCAGTTTAATATTTTTCTTATTACCCTCTTTTCTTTTCTACTATTTATGCCTCTCTGTTTAAATTTAAAGCACACAGCCATCTGCCAAGACAAACCTCTCTGATAAAATCATCTCTGGTAAACCTTTTAACGAGTGGGCTTCCCTCAGACTGATGTGTCCCATTCGAAAGGCAGGCAAACGGGGACAGGGAGCCCAAGTTTTCTTCCCCAAAGGCTTCACTGCTTCCCCCCCCCCGCTTTTGAAAGAGTTCGTCCTTACCTCATGCTCTTTTTTTAAGAAAATTCACTGTTTAAAAACTTGCTTCTGGCCACATTCTTTAACCTCTATTCCAATTCTACTGCAGTGTCCCTCCTTACACAAATTATACCTGGTATCTCTGGGCTCCTCCCTACACACAGTTCCAAAAGAATCACATCCAGTCATAGTCTAAACCTGTTCATCAGAAGAGATAAAAGGATTTCTGTACCGATCTCCACATCAGGAGAACACAAATCAAATAACATAACTGTCAAATGAGGAGACGAGGTGTTTAAATGCCTATAGAAGCAGGAAATCTAATTACAGAAACATCTATAATGTAACTAATATTATTTACATTAGAGCAATGCTAATCCAGATGAGGGTTAATGTCTGTGCTCCTAAAACATTACAGTTTAAATAGACAAGAGACAGTGAGAGGATGGAGAAGAGCATCAGCATGCTCATGACTGCTGGAAGATGAGGGGTGGAGGCAAACTCCTCATGACAGAAGAGGATGAAAGCAAGCCAAAATGTGCAATAGTGAAGAAGAGTCTAGATGCAGTCAGAAAGAGCAAGCACCTTGCTCAGCCTCATACAAGCTGCTTGGAGGGGTGGTGGAAAATGAATAGAAACTGTGGATGGCTTACATGAGTCTCTAACTCACAAAAACATTATTTGGCAGTGGGTAGTGCTTGGATCTCACTGAGTCACAGGCAGTCTTAGCCTGCACTCTGCAAACGTCCAGTTCACCAGGAATGAGCTCCTACTGTCACTTCTTAAAGCCAGGCTGGTAGGTTTTCAGACCAGGCTGCTCCACATGGACCTTTGTCTCCATGTGAGAGGCATTAGCCTTCCTTTGGGGGCTCCAGGGAACAAGGCATGTTGCTTTGGTTGACAGAGAAAGGGCCGAGCTGATGGCGAGCAAGCAAAGCCCTCCATCCTCTGGACTGATTCACTGCTCAGCCCATGCACAGAACTGATCCTTCTGGCCTGTCCTGTTTTCAGCTAAAATAGTACTAGTTTTCTTCCTAGTAGTTGGTGTCATGCTGTGTTTTGGATTTAGTATGAGAACAATGTTGATAATTGCACTGATGTTTTAGTTGTTGCTAAGTAGTGCTTATTCTAAGACAAGGACTCTTGATCTGCCAGTAAGGAGGTGCACAAGAATGTGGGAGATAGCATGGCCAGGACAGCTGACCTGAACTAGCCAAAGGGATATTCCATATCACAGGATGTCATGCTCAGTACATAAACTTGGGGAGTTGGCTGGGAGGAGCCAAAAGCTGCTTAGGGACTGGCTGAGAATCAGTCAGCGGGTACTGAGCGATTGCATTGTGCATCACTTGTCTTTCTTGGTTTTGATTTCTCTCTCTGTTATCTTCCTTTCCATTACTATTATGATTATAAGATTTTTATGTTATTTATTAAACTGTTTTTAACCCCTAAGTTTTAATTTTTTTCTGATTCTCCCCTCCATCCCACCCAAGGGAGAAAGAGTGAGCAAGTGTCTGTGTGGTACTTAGTTTCCAGCTGGGGATGAATCATGGCCTTAAAGTCTACACTCCGGAGGATCTCACCTAACTTTCCCAGGCCAAAAGCCTCCTACTCTTTCTAAATCTGTATAAATTGGGGGCAAAACATTAATGCAAGTGTTTTGTCCTTTGTCCACTGTGGTCTCCAGCTCTGGAAGCTGTTTCTAAACCTCACAGAATAGCAATGAAAGGGCATATTCTCCTTCTCCTCCATCCTGCCCCTTCCCATTCTCCTCTCAGTGCAAAAGCTTAACATTGTTAGCTGCCAGTCCTTGATGCACTTGCAGTACTTGAGGTCCTTTCTGCCTGGCCAAGCTGCCCCAATAAAACCTGGGGTTGGATAGGACCTGTTTAGACCATATGCCATTTGATGTGAATTGCTGAAGTGGGGACAGAAAGAGTAAGAATGACCTTCTACAGATAAAGCTATTGCAGTATCATATATAGGTCTGATCACTTCTTAAGGAATCTCAAAATATTTCTTTTCCCCTTCAGAAACTTGCTGTAAAGTACAATAGTTCCACACACCTAAAATAAGATTAAAATCTTCTGCCTTTGGAGGGAAAAGATCCACCCAGTCTGGCGCTGGACCCAGCAGATTTTCCAAGGCTGTAGTAACAATTCAGCACAAAAGGGAAAACCAGCAGTGAGAAGCAGAGCATTAACAAGTCTGAATGACACGTGCACCCAGATTGTCTGCTTCACTGACAATTGATGCCATCCCCATTACTGGGAAAATATTGCAAGCAGGCTTCCATAGCGCTCTAGAGCTTACTGCTGCAGATAGCCAGTGTTTCTTGAAATGGCTTATGGCTTTTGAGAGCTGGTGTAAAATGGCTTGCTGTTCCCATGCCCAAGTTTACCAGTGGAGCTAGCTGATGCACAGCCAGAGCATGTCTGTCCAAGCATCTTGTAAGCTTTGGGATTCCTCAGAGTAGCAACTGTATTTTAAATACTCCTCTGACACAGCTAAAGAGACTGTCTTCACTAGAGAAGTTCACTGTTAAGTCTCACTGTTAAGGATCAAGTACAGGACAAGAGAGAGGGAGTCCCACAAACAAGATCTTCTGAACTTGTGCAAGGAGGATGCAAGGATCTCTGCAGATGGTCCTCTAAATGGGATCACTGGGAAATCCAAGGCTGAGGTATTTAAGTTAGACAATTTATTCTCATCATCTCAGCAATGCTGGAAGAAGATCAAGTGGGAAGGCAAAGGGACAGCAGCCCCTGTGCAGGGGGAAGGGACAAATGAGCACCGCACAGTATCCTTGGGGCACACAGTGGAGGGCTAAAGGAGTGGATCAGGGCAGACAGGCACTTCAGGCAATTTTCTCAAGTAAGGCTCTGCTACACAAACAATTGAGAAACAGTCCTAGAGCATTCCCGTTGTTTCTGTTAATATTTCCTCTTCACTCTCGCTCTCCATTTCTTTTTCTTTCACTCCTGAAGCATCTCAAGGAAAGACAAGCAATTTGCCTCTCCTGGCAGTGGAGATGTGACACAAGTGTATGGTTTCACAACTTCACATCCCTCTTACATCCTACAGCTAAAGACAAAAGTACTCTGTAAGGAAAACAGCTGTGGTGGGTAGGCAGAGCAAGGGATGGGGGAAGAGGAAGGAACAAGAAGAATTGGAGGCTGAGGCAGAGCATCATTGTGAATCATAGCAATTTCCTCTGATCCTATTTTATCATTGGGGGTGGGAATGTAAAAGATGCAGAACCTGTGTGAACAAGGTCAAATTAAATCACATTTCTGAGCTGGGGAAATTACTTTTGCCTGCAGCAAGAGAGGTACACAACACGAATGAAGGAGGGGAGGTTCATGCCACCAGGCATGCTGTATCCAGCTAATGCAAGAGAGAGGGAATTCATAATTAGCCCACTGAAATATATCCCTGCAGGTTTTCAGTGCAGGGGGGATCACACCAATTGAACATACAAGAGAAAGACCAACTGAGATCTGATTTCGAACCTATTGCTCCTTAAGGAAGACAGCTTATCCTAATCTCAGTGGACATGTGTTTCTGTCTAATGAGGTGACATTACTCAGCAGGGTCAACTACTCACACACTCTGAAGACATAAGAGAAAGACCCTGAACATCTCCAGGACAATTCAAACCTGATTCATCTTCAAGAATATCAAAATCACAAAGGCCCAGATGCTACTGAAGCTCAAGGTATCCTACAAGAGAACACAAATCGTCAGGTCTGTTTAATATCTCTTGGTTAGACCTTAGGACTGTTTCCAATTGACACAGACTTAAGGAAGGGAGAATAACATCATGTGTAGGTGGCTTGATGGGTCCATGGAAGGATGGATGGAAATGAATACCCTCAAGACCAGCCTAAGAACACAGGACTGGAAGAAGTCACCTTTCACATGCTTCACATGCAACAGGAGAAATTAATACAGACTCTCATGCAGGCTCACTAGCTATGCATGAAGCATTGCAGGCACATGGGAATTGGTGTGTCTGCCTTAGCTAACTCACTCTCTCAGTGCTTCTAAGGAAAGTGGGTGAGACAGGATATGCAGGTGATGGCCCTCAACTCTGAAGTGTCTAATCTGGTGAACTGTAAATGAATTTTGGAATACAGAGTATTCCTCATTCTCTTCAATTTTGACTATAGTCAAAAATCCAGGATTTTGGAGATGGACCAGACCTAGATCTCACCTAATCCATGTCTTTCCCCCAATGGTGGGGCACTGCCAAAAGGTATAGCAGGTGTGCAAGAAACCATGCAAGGAGAAAATACACTGTCAGGACAAGCCATTCCCTGGTACAGTTTCCTCTTCAAGCCAGCTACTGGTATAACTTGCAGTCTAAGGATTCACATCGCTTCCAAGGTTTATTTTTTTTAATTTGCTGTTAAAATTCAAGCTATTCTTGTTATCTGAATCATTATGTGTATTCTAGTAATTGCTGCCTTATTGACTCCTTCGGGAGATTGAGGTCCGCAGAAAAGCTGCAGATGCAATGAGATGTTCCTCCAGCAATTGCTGCAGGCATCTGAAGGGTTGTGAGATGTGGGACACTGGATGATGGGATATGGCACATTGGGACTGAAAGGCAGAAAAAGCTAGCTAAAGATAAAGCTGGGCCAACATAAAGAAATTTTGAGTGTATCAGTTTCTGAACAGGCTCGTGTCTGACAGAAAGCTAGCTTGTTGCACATGTTTGCCTGCTCTAAATAATTTACTGCTAGAGTAATGTGAGCTGGATTAAAGGACAAGAGAGGGGCAAGAAAAAGGAATGGGAAATGCAGATGAGAAGTGACTGGAGAAGACTAGTAGAAAGAAGACACGTGTTTCTTGGAAGAAGATGGGCAATTTCCCAGGAGAGAAATAGTGAGAACCATACACAAAACCCTGGAAACCAGCAGCAGGAGTCTCCCTCAGTATGAAGCCAGAAATTTTCTAAAGGTGTGAAAAGAGATTGTGAAAATGGTCTCTGAAGCCAGGTTTGGTGACTGAGCTAAGGAAGAGCAGGAGCTCTAGAGCTCATCACCCTCTCAGAAAAGGAAGTGTGGACCCTGAGGAGGAGTGGGACTTGGTTGGGTCCATAGCAGTATCCTCCCTCCTCCTGCAAGTATCCCAATGGGCATGTCAGAGTCCAAAATCTCTGCTGAGGTACCAAATGTGCTGGGGCAGAGCAGAAGGCAGGATAGGCAGGCTAGGTCTTCGTGGACAGGTCTTGCCTCTGCCATGACTCTGCTGGGGCCACGCTGCTGTGGGACCAGGATAGGGAGTTCAATGTAGAAGTCCCTTGCCTGACCCAAACCCACAGGGATGGACTGATAGGCAGAAATTCTTGCTCCCCTGCGCTGCTACAGAACAAGTTTGCTTCACTGGAGAGCAGATTTCACAACATCATCTTGAAATAGGCAGAGGGGATGGAGAGGTCGAAAGATGTTTCGCTCTGTTCTCATCTGAATACAGGCTGGTTTGTTATTTCAGCCTGGATTTCCCCCCCTTCAGATTTAACCTCCAACTCCTATTAAACAGACAGATCAGTCTAGGGAAAGAAAGTATTTATTTATTTGGTTATTATTTTTTCTAGGGAGGAACACGATCTGGTTGGCATGACAACAGTGCTGTGGGCCACCATAAACACTGGATCATTAGCACCAATGCAGTGGGCTATTATGTAGGCTTGGCCATCAGTGCGGCTAAGGTGTGTGGGTTTATGGTGCAATCCCATTCGTATCGCAGCATGGGAATTATCACAGCAGTCACAGTGGTGAGCACTACAGCTGATGCTGAGGTCCAGTCTTGCAGAGGACTAACTGCATCAGTATAAAGCATCTTTCTTTGAAAGAAGGCAGGCATAAAGCATAAGCTCATTTTAAGTCACCTGTGGTATGTGAGCTGGCTAATATCTAATGCAGTTCCTGGACTGGACCATGAACATCATAATATTCAGGACTTTGAACTCCTAAACAACATCCCTCTGTGTTTTCTAGTATCATGAGAAAATCCATGTGCATATAAGACACCAGTATATTTTCTCCTAAGAACAGCCAGTTCCTATTACTACAGATGTGTGTGGTGCTCTGCATGGCTCTGGATTAGATCCATAACCTGTGTGTTCTTCGGAAAAAGCAACTTGTCTCTTTTTTTACTGTAAAGCCCTATTTCAGCTTGTATATCTATAGATATTAATAACAATCATGCTGCACTTGGCTGCTGCAAACTCTGACTGATGAGAGCAGCCCTAACTCACACAAGTTTTCAATTGATTTTATCTCATGTTAGGCTCTAACTAATCGCACCAGAGAGCTGCCTTAAAAGCTCACTAGATCTGTCCTGATCACGTTTGCTTGCTTGGCTAAAAGGGAATGCTATGCAGCCTTTTTGGGCCCTGAAAGCAAACCCAACATGTTGTCACAACAGATACAAAGAAATAAATAAGAAGACCAAAGGATTGCTCACTCTGTGCACTTTCCACGGGCCAAAGCCAGAGCCACTGCTCTTGAGTTGCTGTTGGACATGGCTCCAGCTTCTCCCTGGTTCCACGGCACAGTTCAATAGTTCTGCCTTAGTTTTACTTGATCCTTTTAATGACAAAAATGACAAACACATATGCTTTGTCTTTATAGCTATTTCACGCCTTGACATGATTCCGGGCAAGTTACCTATGCTGTCAGCGTGATGGATTGAGTACAGAAGGGGGATTGGACAGGTGTAGTGCTTGTCATAGGAAAATATTTTTTCACACCATTAGCCTGTGGAACTCATATCAACAGGATATTGCTCAGAGAGGGATTCAAAAAAGCCCCGAAAAAAGAGTGGATGCTTGTAGAGAAAACAAACGTCCAGTGCTGTAAGGCAAATGTTAGAAATAATCAATAGGAAAGGATGTTGCGTGCTTCACATGCTTCAATCACACAACTTTGGCTACCAGAGTTTTGGAAAGAACTTTCCTCAGGAGCACAGTGCCCCAGAAATGCCTCATTTAGGGCTCTGGATATGTTATCCTAAGCATCTGCCTCGGGCCTCAGCTTTGGAGATGACAATATGGCTGATGTTCACTTGTGAGCAGTGTTCCTGAAATGGTTGATACGGTTCCTTGTCAGGTGCCTGCCACCCAGTCTGCAACCCTGCTTTTGAAGAAGGAATTTTCCAAAGAGAAAGTCATATAGGAAATAGTACCACAGGACAATGGTTTATAAAGCACACCTATAACTTTTTTATAAAATTATAGGCACAGTCTCCATGCTTGCAGTTGAGATTTGGTGATGAGAAAGATTTTAAAGTGTCATCTTGCAGCGTGTCCTCAGAAGGAGAACCAGGAGATTCCTCTTGCTCTCCTATATTACTCAGCAGATTTTGGAAGAGGTCTAGGTGATGGTGATGGTGAAAAAGAACACGTGTATCTGTCAGTCAGAAAATTTTTCTAGGTTGAAGGCAATTTCCTCTGTAGCAGTCCCATGAGTCAACAAGTCATTTAAAGGGCTCTTTCTTCCTCCTTGGAGGACTAGTCACTAAAACTATGCCAGCTCTAAATTTCAAACTTTTGGAAGAGAGTATGATTTCAACCCTGTCTCTGCCAGATTATTCCTCTGCAAGAGAGAGAGGAGACTGGGAGAGGGGCAGCTATGGAATAATCCTTACACCAGTCACTAGAGTAAAGCCCAGATCAGATGCTAAGACCAGAATAATGTTTCTAACTAATGTCAATCATCTTCTTAGATGTCCTTGCTAACAGCACCAGAGAGTGAGACATGGCTGACCACAGAGGCTTCAATATCCTGTCCTACTGGAGTTTAGCACCAGCTTATCTATGCCTAAACCAGGGCCACAGCTCTGATAACACCAGAAGAGTAAAACGTTTGGACATAAGGGACTATCACCACTGGCAGCATTTCCCTGCATCTTCTCCAAGAGAGGACAAGCAGGTCCTTCTCGCAGCAGTGCGGGCTGGGTGGTGGTGGCACGCTGCTGAGACGCGCTGTCTGTAACCAGCAGAGGGCATGGAGATTACACCCACCAGCCAGACACCCACATCTCGCGGGGAGTGTCAGCCCCCTTGGAGACTAATTACGATTAAAAAATTAATTTTAATTAATTGACTAATTTGCCATTCTCCCCTCCTTCAGCTATACTGCAGATGAAAGGGAAGCAAGGGATGGCCTGGGTCTAGCACAGGTGACAGTGCCAGTGACTTCAGGATGTGGTCCCATACCTGCAGGATTTTGTCACTTTCTTGGAGTGTCGCTTTTCGGAGAACTCAAAGCATCACAGCGAGTCAGTTCCCAACAAGTGCGACACACTGCCGTGGGATCTCAATGTGCTGATGGTACATGTGCAGTACACTTTTGCCCCATGCTTACTGTAATTGTTTCTACAATTTTTCATCTTTCTCAATTGTATTTTGTAAAAGAGCAGCTAGAAGACACAATGATGAGTGAGGAGGTCTCTTCTATTAAGAATTGTATGTTGGTATTGTCAGAATCCAGCAGGCTTCCCATTGAGGCACTACTGTCTGTGGTGGAACTTGCACATACACTTGACTTTATGTATTATTGGTAGTCCTACTGAAATCTATATGCATAAAATTAAGTGCCTCTAATCAACTCTGTAGATTCAGGATTGTATATATTAATTTAATGTAGACTCCAATATTTAGAACAGCATTTGCAATGAGAAGGTACAGCACTGTGATAGCCCATAACAAAATCTGTTTTAATATGAAGTACAAAAAAAAAAAAAGAAAAGCTGAAAAAGAGGTGTCCACTATTGCTCTTTGAGATGAGTGATAAACATGAAGTTAAATCAGATGTTCAAAGTTATTTTAGGGTTCAAATTATCAGTGTGGAATGTATTTCAGTGGAAATTTTTCCTATGGGCCTCTGTGCATATCACAGCTCCATAGTAGTGCAGGAATCCATGTTTATGGATCCATTTTCAGGATCAAAACCCTCATTAGTAATACAGATTAATGGTAATTACAAATATAAATAACTTGAGTGTATCTTCTCCATTTCCTCTGAAGACATTGCTCACAGAAGCTAGCTAAATGCCAGACTTGTTCCCTGAATCCAAACTGTATTAAGTTCTTGTGTAACGGTGCAGTAACATAAAGTTAAATAAAGCTGCATAATTTTTTTTTCAAACCTCAAAACACAGAGCTTGATTCTCAGCTAGCATAAATTGGAAACCAGTGCAGGATTCAGATCCTTTTTTCCATACTGAGGAACTGAAAAAAAAAACCAACAAAAAACCCCCACCCATAAATAAATTGCTTTTTGGCTAAGAACAAAAGAAAGACATTTAAATCTGAGAATCATTTTTCATGATGTTGTAAATACTGAAAATACAGCTTTATAATAAGATCACTTTTTGAACCAGAATTCTGTAATTGCAACTGCAACACAAGCTGGGCTGGGGCTGAGTGTTTTCCCCAAGATCCCTAGGAGATAAGGGTTGGGTTTTAATGTGGCTTCCTGGAGTGTGTCAAAACTGATGTTATTTAAAGATGTGGCTCATCTATACTACCCTGTGGAATACTTTGCCCAAGTCCTCAGCTGGTTAGTCCTATTGGTGTGGAGCATGTTGCAGGATGAGGGCCTGGGAAATGTGTGTGATGCCGATTAATTCTGTGTCCTCACACAAATCAGCAGGACTCATATGCTGGGATGTGTCTGTCTGCACAGCCTGTGGAGAAGCTATTTCCAAAGTGGTGTTAGAAATGACCAACTCCCAGAAATCATAACTTTGGTTCATCAAGGGGTAACTTGAGATTTATTCATGAGCAGAATATATACATAGTAATATTTGCTGATTTTTACCTAGAATATCTGAATGCTAGTTTTCATGTGAAGCAGCAAAGGAGCTTGGGAATCTCAGCCAACATTTACCATTGTGCCATGGCTGATCCATGGAGGAAGGCAACACTTGCTGTGCGCTCTGCCAGACTCCTCACTCCTGCACACAGGTTGCAGAAAAGCAGCTTTGGAGCAGATATCTGGAAGGAGAAGGATGCTCTTTTGTGGAGTGTCATGAGGGTCTGTATGGCTGAGCTGCAGGTGAGGGCAAGGAGCAGAGCTACAGATGTATGTAAAGAAAGTACATGAAGTTCCTTCACCCAGGTGCTTTCCTGAGTCAAGGGGCTTGAAATGTCATGTCATTTTATTTTGAAATTTAATTATGAAAATTAGAAAGCCTTTTTTTTTTCTGCTACATTTACTACCATTATCCAAAGACTTTACTACTCATGAGGCATGTGAGTGCTCTGACTGTGTAAGCCTGAAATGTAAGGATGGGTGAGCTTCAGCCCAGCACACAGGCAAACCATTATGGTCTGCACAAAGCACCTAGTTAAGGCCTGAAGTCATATTTCTTACTGTGCTCATGGACACTTTTCTAGGGGTTGGCCCATTCAGTGATCCCATGGAGTCACAGGCAAAACCAGCCCACCTGCTTCAGTGACGAGTCACTGCTTACACAAAAGTTGTTAGATGACATAAGCACATAATCCCTCTTACTGTCACACATACACATAGGGTATAGCCCAAGTGGCTGATGATACGGATGGAAAAGATTCATAGAATGTTAGGGGTTGGAAGGGACCTAGAAAGATCATCTAGTCCAACCCCCCTGCCAGAGCAGGATCACCTAGATGAGGTCACACAGGAATGTGTCCAGGCAGCTCTTGAATGTCGCCAGAGGAGACTCCAGAGCCCTCCTGGGCAGCCTGTTCCAAAGATGTATTTTTTTCTAACTATACCATAACTATACCATATGGAATTATTGTTATGTGACTAATACCTCTGTCCTAGAACAAGCAGCAATTTCAAGCATTGAGGCCATGCTGCTGAGAACGCAGCTGCGTTGGGCAGCTCACGTCTCCAGGATGAACTACTGCCTTCCTAAGATTATGCTTTATGGTGAACTTGCCACTGGCTATCGCAAGAGAGGAGCCCCGAAGAAGAGATACAAGGACTCCCTGAAACAACATCTCAGCCTTGGCCATATTGATCACTTTAACTGGTCTACTCTGGCCTCCAATCCGGAGGTCTGGAGACATACTATTTTTAATGCCACTGATGTTTTTGAGAAGGCATGCAGGATCACTCTTGAGGAGAAAAGACAGCGTAGAAAGAATCGTGTCTTGCAGATTATACCTCCTAGGGAGTCCTTCTGCTGTGCCTTTTGCAACCGCTCTTGTCTATCCCGCATTGGCCTTTTCAGCCATCAGTGCATTTGTAAAAAGCGCTTGTGAAGAGCGTGGATGGAGCCCTCCCCAGATCTTCGTTCGTGAAGCCTAGCCATGATGATGATGATGACCATCATATAGAATATGATATGGTTATATTTTGAGAATATGGCCATATTTTGAGAATTCCAATGCAGGGTTGGATAAAAGACAAAAAATGCTGCCCCTACTCTTGTTACAAAGAGCAACCCAAGATTATTTAGCAGTTGAAGAAAAGAAAAAAACAAAACTGTTCCCTCCTGGGTGGAATAAATCAGTCTCTCAGATCAATCCCTGGTGTATTCACAAGAAACATGAGATAAGTGTTTCATCTGAGCCCCCATCTAAAACTGGATGCTTGGGACAATCCTCAGGCTAGCCAGGCAGCCTCCCACAGCTGAGGTGGAGTGCATGTGCGGAAGGGTTTGTGCAGAGCTGTGATGTGCATCCAGGAAACATTAAAATAGCAATGTGCATGCCGTGTGCTTGCTGCAGTTGGAGAAACACTGGGTGTGTGAAGTTCCTAACATGCTCTCCGGTTGAGCTTTGGCTGTCAAAGGTAAATTTTGGACCTGTTGTAAGGTCTGCCCATCCCTGGGCACCCCTGAGTGCCAGAAGACACAGCAGGGTGTGTGGTGGAAGGCCAGTACCCGTGAGCATCCCAAGGGGTGTCAGCTGCCCCAGGACTGGAGGGTTTACAGAGGGGGATGCTGCAACTCTAAGGAGGACCTTGCAGCATCCTGCTGCAATTTGGGAGGTAGCTGCACCGGTGGAAAATATGACCGATGCCAGGCACTAATGGCGGGTGGGCAACGCCAGTGCAGAGGGGCTGGGGGAGCAGCGACGCTTCTGGGAGGGAAGCAGCCTTCCTGATGCCCCATTTGGGCAACTCGGGGGGTTGTGCCTGACGGGTGGGCGCCGGGTCCTGGACTGCATTTCCCATACTGCCCGAGTTCCCTAATGTATGCAGTGCTCAGCCCGGCTCCGTGT
>VWZO01019118.1:151112-385469 GCA_013396975.1 Bucco capensis
CCCCCCCTTTTTTTCTTTTGTTGTGTCTTTCTTGTTTTGTTTTGTTTTTCCCCTCTCTTCTTGCTTTCCCCTTAAACTAATTTTCACAGCAGCTCTCCGCGTGTGCGGCTGCAGTTGGCATATTTCACGCGCTGGGGAAAAAAAATTAACTGTTTTTCCTTTGTATCTTAATCCAGTGATGAGAGCTCTCCTTTGTTGGCTTTCGAGCTTGCATTTGTTTTATTTATTATAAGGAAATCCAGTTTGGTTCAAATATATAATCCATTTGAGCACTTAAATCCCCAAACAGCTGGCATTATTTTGTTTTATAATCTTTGGCTTTTCTGTGCAGAGCATATTTCTAAATTCCTACTTGACATTTATGGGGAAAAAACTTTTTAATGTAAATGGATATTGTGATCTTTTTCTGTGTCTCTCTTAATTTAAATGCATCATCAATTTCCTGGATTTCCTATTGTTTTAATCTTTTTTTTCTCATAGCTTGTTAATTAATTTTTTTCCCCAAGAAAACTTTGTTTCTGGAGGCAGAAAAATGTTAATTTGCCTCATTATTTTAATCTCTGGCATTTGGAAATGGTTGAGAGACCACAAAAATGCAACCTGTTGTAGAAAGCAGATTGGTGTATTATATTTATTTTAATCAATAGCAGCAGAGAAGTGATTTAGTACTAGAAACTCTGAGTAACATTTTAGTAAAAGATTTGCAGATCGGGTAGCTGCATATAGGGTGTGCATGTGCTGGTGTATGTGTGTGTTTCCTTGTGGGCTGATTGGCAAGTGGGTTTCACACTGATAACCAGTGTCCACTGCTGTTTCTCCACTTGCTGGGTGTTTGTGATGCCTGCTAAACCCAGCTCTTGTCATGGTTTCTCCTACTTTTATCAGATTTTCCTCTTAACTAATTTAGCACAGTGCTACAACCTTCATAAGCAGAGAAACCAAAACTGAGCCAGAGATAACTGATTACAACTTGTTCCTTGGTGAGATATTTTTTTTGTTATGGTTCAGAGCTGAAGGCTGTTGATTCAATTTGTCCTGGTTGGGGCGTGTTTAGCCTTGTTATTGGTAACATACACTATTGCATAGGTAATTTATGTAGCCCTTAAACAGGGAAGCTCCAAAACCTGGTAACTATGCATATAGGTAGCCATTTAAAAAATAATAACAACAAAATTAGAGTTTGTTTTCAGACTGTCTGTCTAACCTTTGTACTTGTTAGACAGTTTATGTAGCTTCCTAGATTGATCTCCACCCCTCCTCCCTCTGCTCCTTATTTAGTTAATTCAACAAAGACTTTTTGCAATCTGTTTGGAGTTTGTCTGATGCTGTGGAAAAGTAGCTGCTGATTTATTTGGTTGCTTTTCGATTTCTGTCTCTAGCCCGTCTTTTCTCCTCCTTTCAGTGGGGATGTCAGCTGTTATTACTTGCTATTGATCCCTTTGCAAAGTGAGAAGTGAACTAAAATTAATGTCAATTCCACTGCTCAGATCAATAGTTGGAGTTATTTTAATCTGGATTTGCGCGAGGTGCTAAATTAAAAAAAATCAGCATAGAGGCAGAAAAGTAGCAGTTCCTCACTCCACCTGTGCCCACCGCCTTCCCAGCACCCAAACGTTCCCTCCAGCTGATTACCCTGCAATCCATATTTTTTTAATTAAGAAGCTCAGTTAGTTTTCTTATTTTGGGGTTCTGTATTTAAACCTATGACATTTTGACATTGGGAGTGTATTAACGATAGATTTTCATAATGACTGGTCCGCTGCAGTCTAATCTGCCCATGTTGCTTGGGGCGGGGAGGTGCTGGGTGAGAAGGGAGCAAGACAGAACGAAAAAGGAAGTGGAAGCTGAAAAAAAAATTAAATTTGGCTGGCTGGGATATTGTAATGTGTTGATTTATTCCTGGTGTAATGAAGTTTGCAAACGAATAAACGGCTGTAGTGATTCACAGTATCCTACAGGAGTGTCAAGTGTTGCGGCCAGATTACTAATTTATGAAATACATTTAACATAATAGGCTGATAGCAGAAGTAAAAATAGAAAAGGAGGCAGAGGTGGTTGCTTTTTTTTTTTTCCCCTTCTCCCCTGGAAATCCATATTTTCCTATGATTGCTTAGTTTCACTTCCATGTTAATGATTGTTTATTTCTGTGAACAGTGGTTTATTTGCATGCATCTCTTTGGATATATAATCATGTGTGTGTATATATATATATATTTACATGGTTGCCTAAGCCCCCAGCAGCTCCAGGTTTGTCAATGGCTGCAGTTTCCTGACCTCCAGTTTTTGATCAGCCTGGCATGAAGCAGCAGAGCGAGTGTACCGAGGACTGCAGCTCTAACCAGGATGCCCTTGGCATCTATTGCTCTCCCTCTCCTCCTTGCTCTCTGTGGCAAGAACTCGACAGGAAAGTTATTTAAAATTTGGAAGAGAGCAAATCCATTAATGCGAGATACATAATCTAGTAATTTACCTATGATGTCTGTAAGGATGGGTGCCAAATGAGGAAGCGGAGAGATGATGTCCACTCATCTTCACCATTAATAACAGTCGGTGGAGCGGCTGGGTACAGGATGGGAGAGAGGAAATGTTATCACTGAACTGCATTAAAGCCTCAGACTGGATTTCATACACTTTGTTAACCTAGGCTCCCTCATTCATGGAGTACAAAAGGCACTCCATTAGAGAGACACTCTTTCACTAAGTTTTATTTGAGATGTTTGACCCTCTGGATTTAAGAGGCACAATTTGTAACAGCTTTTTATTATTATATGATTTTTCTGGCCCTTTGAGCTCCACAGCTGGTATATTGTTTCAAAGTTATAGTCCTTGTATTTTAAGCTGGGTTGTGGGGCCTGAATGGCAGGCGGCGGAAGCTTAAAAGAAAAGACATGAGATTGATTAGGGGAGAAAATAACAACACAAAAAGTCAGAGTGAACTGGGGGAGATACAGAAAGGAGCATTTTCCCTTCCTTCACCCTGGGAGGGGGTTGTGGCTGGCTGAGTGGCTATAGCCGACCTAGGAGTCTCGGCAAGATGCAAGGCAGAAATTTTGTTAACATTTTCCTCTAAATGTTAATGGCACATCCAGGGCAGTTTACAAATCTACTTAAGAGTGAGTGCATTAGGAACTAAAATTACTGATCCATTCTCTCTTGTCCCTGACCCAAAAGGCAGGTGCTTGCAGAGATCAGATGGCAGAAGCACCCATTATAATTTTAAATATTGTCAGAGATGCCAAGCATTTTACTGGGGAAGTCTCTTCTCCTTTGGCGACAGAGACTGTGTGTGCACGCGTGTGTGTTTGTACATTATACACACTCACCTGTACACAGTCACATTCCTATTTTCTAGTGTATGCCAGTGTGTATATATATGTATATGTATATATACACACATATATATATACGTAGGATGGCACCAAGAATTGCATGTGCAAGGACTTACCTACCCAGTGTGAGAGTGAGAGAAAATGCATGTCTGTTATGTGTGTCTTAGGCATCGTGTGCAGTACAACCACGTATACTAGCTTATTTGGGTAACTATGTATAATAGATATTTTTGTTTTGGTTCCACATGCCCCCGCCCCCAGGCAAATAGTGGCACGTGTTATGTCTGGGCTTTCATAAGTTTATTGCATTTATATGTACATGCCTCTTTCACCATATAAAATTCCAATTATAATTTGGAGTCGCTATCTTAATTTTAGACCAAACCTTGTTTATTAGTGGGTTATTAAATCTACATGTTATTATGTTTGGTTTGCCTTTCATTCATTTGCACTGGGTGGTACTCTTTAACCTGGAGGGCCAGAGCCAATTCCACTAGTGTGTGAAGTTGTCTATTGATTTACTTGAATGAGAACAGTGGTGGTCGGTTTCCGGCCGGTTGCTTGTAGAGTGTGTGGCCACCCTGCTGCTGAAACATCCCAGAGAGGTGAGTTCAGAAATCTAACCGGTTGTGTTTTTTCTCTTCTGTTTCTTTGCAGTGTTCAGATGGTGATGATGCTCCAGTAATTTTTCCCACTCCATTCCCAGGCATCATTTTGCTTTCCTTCCAGGGAAGGTTGTTTCACTTGTGATCCTGCTGAGGAAAGAGGCTCCGATGGACTTACACCGGGCAGCGTTCAAGATGGAGAACTCACCCTATCTCCCCAATCCACTGGCCTCTCCAGCACTGATGGTTCTCGCCTCCACTGCTGAAGCCAGCCGTGATGCTTCCATTCCCTGCCAGCAGCCAAGGCCTTTTGGGGTCCCTGTGTCAGCAGATAAGGACGTGCATATTCCCTTCACTAATGGCTCATATACTTTTGCCTCCATGTATCACCGGCAAGGTGGGGTGCCAGGAGCATTCGCAAACCGTGACTTTCCTCCATCCTTGCTTCATCTCCACCCCCAGTTTGCACCCCCCAACCTGGACTGCACCCCGATCAGCATGTTGAACCACAGTGGTGTTGGGGCTTTCCGTCCCTTTGCATCTACTGAAGACCGGGAGAGCTACCAGTCAGCTTTTACGCCAGCCAAGCGCCTGAAAAACTGCCATGACACTGACTCACCCCATCTGCGCTTCTCGGACGCTGATGGGAAGGAGTATGAGTTTGGCACACAGCTCCCCTCTAGCTCCCCTGGCTCCCTCAAAGTTGATGATACAGGAAAGAAGATCTTTGCTGTTTCTGGCCTCATTTCTGACCGGGAGACTTCATCCAGTCCCGAAGACCGAAGTGACAGATGTAAGTACCTTCACTGACTTACCAGTTCTTCTTTAGTTGTGCCTCACTGAGATACTCAACAGGTGATTGTCCTGTGGTGCTGCGGCTTTTGCTGAAGGCAGAGGAAAACCAGCTTTTCTTGCCTGCCAAGCTCAGCCACACAGTACTGCCTTGTCTCTTCTAAGGGGATATTTACAGAGTTTAAGGTGAAGTGCTCTTGGAGGAAACTTGTCTTCCAACACATAGCTGGAGAGACAAGGTTGACCATGCAGAAAGCTGTCTATGTCCCAGTGCAAGGCTATAGGTGCTGCTGCGTATATGTGTGTAAACAGGGATGTAGCTGGAGTGTGTAGTCAGAAACTTTCCTATAGCTTACAGCAAACGTACCGCCTGCTTCTTCAGGTATTTCTTTCTGCCCTTTTCTTCCTGCACACTGTTCTTAGAGCAAATTCATCACCTACAGAATTTGTGCCTCAGGTTAGAACAAAAGTACCTTTTTTCCCCTCTGATTAACTTAAGAATATATCTGGCCACCAAGCTCCCTCTTCAAGACATAAACCCAAATCCGTTCTTGTGATTCAGTAAGCCATGGCACCATATGCTTTCTGAGTGTTTCAATCCTTTTGTGCCTGTTGAAAGGTGCCCTTTTGCAGATGAAGGAAACCAGTCCACAGGCACACGACTAACTCCCAGCTCCTCTATCACCTTATCCCTGTGTGGTTGCCCACAAAGAGAGGCAGAGCTGTCCTCCAGGAAGGGCAGGCTACCAGCTTTGCTAAGCTGGGAGGTGACCAGTGATGGGGAGTGGTCTAGGGACAGCAGAGCGTAGTACCCCAAAGAAGAGAACTAATTTATGGTTAGAGGTTTCCTGCGAACCCATGTGTGTAGACCAAGGAGCAAATGGTTTGCTTTTCACATGGGCTCCTTTGATCTGTTGAATTTTCTTCCTAGAAAACAATTGTTGTTGTTATTATTACTTTGTTTTCCACAAAAACCTGCTGCACTGCTCCTTCCTCTCCCTTTCAAACTTGATTTTTCTTCTCCCTTTTATGATACCAAGGAGAGTAATAGAGACATTGTGTCTCTCTGTCCCCTGTCGGTGCTGCTTCCTCAGGCTGTCTCCTTGAATTAGGCACTGTGCTAACTTACTGGTGCTAAAAGGCATCTGCCTAAACCCAGCGTACCTTTTCAATAAAAGTCATCATAAAATCAACCTGCCTTGTAAATCCATAGCTCTTTGGTTTTGAAATATGCTGCAAGTGTGTCTTTTATGTCAGTGTTTGTGAGAGTAGGACAATTCTTACTGAAGGCAGAAGCCGTGTGTTTCTTGCACTACAAATGTGATCTCTTGTCTGTCTCCCTCCTCTCCTTCTGATCCACGCCCCACCATGCTACTTTTTGTGCTGTAAGCTCCTTTCATTGTTCATCATCTCCTCTCACCTATTTTGGGTCCATAAGGGAAGTGGCTGAAGGTGGGAGCGTGTATGGATATGTATGTGTGTAAGCTGGTAATATAATTATCCTAGGGGGAGGCAGGTGACATGGCAAGGCTCAGAGACATCTTTGTTGATGATCTTTCCGTTATCATTATAACTTGGCTGTGGAAATGAAGCTTGCTTGAGAGAATACTCCAGGATATAGGGGTGCAGGAGTGGATCTGCTAGCTAAATGAATTTAGAGCGCATCAGCTGCTATGGATCTCGCTAGCGAAATCCTGTCAGATACCTCATTTAAAGAAGTAAATCTGTTAAATGAATTAGAGCACATGGAGCCCAGCTGCAGACAGACGGACGCACCCACATCCACCACTGTGCCCTGCCTTTGCCACCGGCATTTGCCAAATCTGGGACCTCTCCTTCCTGGGAGCAGATGGGGCTTTACCCAGGCAGGCATGGTGACACTTGGCTCCCCGCTGTGCCACCAGCACTGGCCAGAGGACCTGCCAGGGAAAGGAAGCAGAATAAAAACTTTGCAGGCAGCTTGGAAAACTTGGGCAGAAGTAGAAGGTGTTTTGTTTTGTTGTTTTTCTTACCCTTATCATTAAATTTCTTTAAGATGCTTTGCTGCACAGTAGAGGCAAGCAAATGCAATATACGTAATTCTTCGTTGGCATTAAAATTCCTCTGTAATTGCCATGACAGTGTACACTAAATATGTCTGTTAGCTCTGTATCATGTTCCCATCACTTATAGGTGCTGCACCATGGAAACTTCATTAACATAGCAAGTTTATTTGGTGTGTGCATAGGCACTTAGGAGTGTGTTTGTTGGAGGCCAAGGGAGCGAGTGGTGGAGCTTTTTAAGAGGATCCTAATGATCTTTGACGCTGACCATTAGAAAAGAAAAACTTCTGCATTGAGGAATTTAAGGGATCACAGTTTGCAGATGTAATAGTGATCCTGTTTTGCATTGACATTTGCATACATATATTTGGAATTTCTATATATGTGCATACTTTATGGGAATTGTTGTCTCTTATTCTTGGCCCATGAGAAGTTTTGTGCATTCCTTATGTAATTGTTATATATAACCCTTTGTAAGAACTGCCTACTTGTGCTCCTGCTGGAGAATCTGCTGCAGGTAGGTGGCTGTAGATTCTAGGCAAAAATGTCATAAGGCTTTTCTAAAAGAGTGAGCAAAATTTGTAAAATTTTCTTCTATCAGCAACACTTTTTGTGTCTAATGGGTGTATTTCAGACTTGCAGAGGTTAATGCTTTAGTTGTATTTTTCAGATTCTTAAAAGGGTTTGTGTTTACACAGAGGGTGAATTACTGTGATTGCACTGCATATGCTTCTGTATCACTGCACAAGAACCTTTTTTGAATAGTTCATTAAAATGTTTGGTTTACGTCATAGCTTAAATGATTTTCTAAGAAACTTGCACTTTTTCCCCCCTTCTTTTTAAAAAAAGGGAATGCAACACACTGAGTTTTAATTTTCCTCAAAAATTGGTTTATGCTTGAGATTCTTTGCAGCAAAACGGGACTCTGAAGTCAGCATTTTAATCTCAAGGAGTGTTTGGAAGTTGCTCTATTTAGTCATCTGCATCTTAGGAGCAGTCTCATCTCCTTTTCACCAGTGAAGGAAATTTGCAGATTTCAGTAAAATTATTTGGGATATGTGCTGACGTAACCCAGATTAGCACCTGGCCCTGTAAAATATATTTCATGCAGTTAAGATTGCTCAGTCTTTGTCGTAAACCTCTCCTTACTTTTAAAGCAGGGTGTTGCTTGCTGATGGTACCGGTACCTGTGCATCCCACAAAGGGAGAGCATCTGGGTGTGTGGGTGGGTGGGATTGTGCTCCTTGTTACTCAACAAATTGGGCTGAGATGTCTGTGTTTGGCCAAGTTGTCTCTTGCTATAAAATGTGGGTACTCGGGATGTCCGGAGTGATGGAGTGTACAGAGAGCATGAAGAAAAGTGGAGCCTTTCCAGGGAGAAGCAGATGGAACATCTACTGGTTGGGCCCATTCCCTTAGGTACTTACTGAGAAAAAATAATTCCATTTGTTAGAGTTTAAGGCCTTTTTGTAAAGCATGTGTTAAAGACACTGAGAGGCATATTTTATGAGTTTCTTTTAATAAGCATACAATAGTTGATATTCCTAGAAGGAGTGGAAATAAATGGCATATTCCTTTCTGCAAATAAGATCTATAGCTCTGTTTTAAAATCAGAAGAAAAAAAAAAGATCATCCCTGGTTTTATTCTCTGCTTCCAGTAAAATCTGTTACAGTGGCCTTCTGTACCCAGTCACCATGGCATCACTTTCCCGCAAAGGGACAGGCAGAGGTCCATGCCAAAGTCGGAGTCTCTTGGCAAAGAGCTGAACCGTGTCAAAGTGAACACCTCTGCTGTTCCCGTGAGGCTGTTCATGCTCCTGGCCTCCTGGAACCACAGACGACAGTTTCCTGATGCTGCTTGGTCTTCATCATGTGTTTGTGGCTTCTTGTGGAGCACAACCTGGTGTATCAAGGTGACCTTCTACATCTGGCCACTAGCTCTCCTGGCCGTAGTTTCTCTGATGCTGATAGTGGCTCTTGCCGAGCTCCTGGTCCACGTTGGGGGTGAGTGGTTGAGTTGGTGAGCAGCCTGCAATCCTCACTCATCTCTTGGGACTGGTGGGTAAAAGTGAGGGTAGCTTTATTAACATTATTGTGATTGTTATTTTTTCTAATCATATTTAACCTCGATTATCTGGACACAGCCAGTTTTCCCCTGCAACATGAAACCCAGTTTCTCTCTGCAAGAGAGGTTGTGCACCATGTTAGTGAGCTCTTTGTTCCACTTTAGGGTTTTAAAGAACATCTCTAGCATGGAGTTAGTTTTCCTTTTGAAACAATTGGTTTGTTATTGATCAAATGTAAATTGCACTTCAGATGATGAACATCAGGGCTATGATGACCACAGCTGGAATTCCTGAATAACACAGTGCTTTGGAAATCAGACCAGGGATAGCCTGTACAGAAATCTATCTGGTCAGGCATGTTACAGGCTGGGACCTATGTAGAGAGCTGTGTGTGTATGTGTATATCCGTGCTGGGGGAAGAAGGTTTATCTTCTTACGTTCTGTACTAGAACAATGGGTTGGAGGGGGAATGCACATGCACACACATCCATCACTCATGCTTATGACTCTTGCTGCTGGGATGCATCACTTCCAAGACTGGTAAAATTTGGGGTCTAACATGAAGTGATGCTTTCTTGCTAATAATAATCAACTGTGACCATGGGAAATTGCAAGCTTAACATTACTTACGAAATAACAAATCAAGTGCAACATTTGCTTCTGTCGTGTAGTGCCCTGTATGATGTAGAAGGAGCGAAGGAGTAACAGAGGATTTTTCAAAGGAGTGGACAGGCAGATGGGCAGCAGCAGTGATGAGGGCCACATAGCTATCCCTAACGCATGACCAAAAATTTGCCGTCCTTGAGAGGTCTTGGACTATGCAGCAGTCGCCTCTTTCTTCTACTTTTCTGGCAACAACCTTCCCGCTCCCTCTGCAAACTGTTGCCGAGACTCTTTTCCATGCTGTTGGGCTTAATTGTCTTGTTGGGATAAAGAAATGTTTGAACAGTTAAAGTGGGGAAGGGCTGGATGGGAGCAGCCCCTGCCGGCTGTGGGGCCATCTGGCCTGCCTTGGATCTGCTGGTCTCCAGTTTATATTTCTCTTTCTGTTATTTGGGTCTATCTGGCGCACTCAGAATACCTAATCACCATGGCGAAAGGAGGGATGGGTCTGCCTCCCCCTCAGTCCTCCCCTTCCCAGCAATTGTCATGCAGAGCCTGGCTGGGTGGCTGCTCTGCTCGAAGCCCTCATTTGCTGTCCTCACCCTGCGCTCGGCAGAAGGATGGCTTTTAATTGATCGTTTGAGGGGGAGGGCTGGGGCTGTTTTCTCCTCCAAAATGTTTCCCCTCGCAGCCACTGCCATCCAGCCAGCTTTCATGTCATCTCAGCCATGCCAGTGGCCTTGTCCCCTTTTTCTTCCTTTTTTGGACTCCCTGAGAGTTGGGGTCAGGACTCATAACCACAATCCTCAGAGCGCTGAGCAACACCAAAATGTCATATTTATCCATCTCCTGCCAGGGACATGGGCATGGATACAGCAGATGGTTACTGCTCCTCTTTTGCCCCATGTGTCTGAATGCTGGTGTGAGGGCATTTATTGCACAACTGCAGGATGAACTCCCCATCTTGCTTGGTATTTCCCATCAAAACCACGTCCCCCAAACCCGTGTCCAAACCCTGCTTTTCGAGAAGGATTTAATCACATTAAGTCTTCAGCCCCATCGATCAGACTCAACTGCTGTCACAAAATTGCAGCTGAAGTGAAGGCAGACTTGGTGGCCACCGTGCTGGCTTGGGTATCAGGAATCCCGACCCTGGGCACAGCTTGGAGTCACAGTTTTGCCATCCCTACCAAGGGAATAGCCATACTTCCCTCATGGTAGTGTGTGCTGCTTTGATATCTTCTGACAGAAGGCACTAGGCAAGGGCAAAGTATTAGTATTATTAATATAGTACAGTTAGTAGAATATTATGAACTATTATAAATCATTACTGCTAAACTACAGTTATTAAAGGAAATGACCAAAGTGCACTGTGCAAGCCAGGATCTCTGACAGTTAAAACATTGTTTTATTATTTTACTTGCTAACTTGCAAAATTCAAGAGTTAGCAACAGTTTCCTGGTTGATTGGTGATGATTGTGTAAGAAGTTGGGAGAAGCAGGGAGAAACGGGTGAATATTTCAGGAAGGGCAGAATATGGATTAGTGCCTCTGTAAATTTTTTTTTTCCTCTTCCTTTGATAATTTGAAGGTCTTGAAGGAAAGAGAGATACACAGGCTTGGGCCTAATCCTGCTTTGTAGGAGTCAAAATGTTCAAGGTCTTAGAGTTTCTGGAATTCCCCCCATGGGAAAAATAAAAGTGAAGGTGTTTGTGAATTGTTGCTGGTTGTTATTTGTATGATATAATTTAGACAAGTCCCATTAAATGCTAGCTGCAGATTCATTTTCCCCTCTTTGTTTGCCTTCCAAGGAGGAGAAAACAGACATAATTATATTTTACGTGAGACTGTAAGCTTTCCTCTCATCTCTTTTTTTCTAGCTAATATCTACAGCTATAAAATAAATTCCATTTGTACATACATGATGTTAGACTGAGGTAAGTGACTGTCATCTAAAATCTGTCTAACCTTAATCTGCGTCAGGAGCACTATAGAGAACTGTACCCATTTGTATAATATTAGGCTTTATTTTTATTATGGATTTCTAATGCAAATTCATAGTGGGGGCAAAGTTGTTTTCCTTTAATGCCATATTCCAAGCAAAGCAGCCATTGAAAGCAAATTGTAACAATTTTTATCCTGTGGTTCATGTCACTGGTGGTCTTTGATCATGTCAGTTTGCTTGATAGCCTATGAATTTTTCACCTCTCTTCTTCAGGATGGAATAGCAGATTTGGGGACTTCTGAGGACGTTTTCCAGCTGCACAAAGCAATTGAAATTCTTTGTGAATAATGGATTTCTATTTGGGAAATTTAATGTAGGATCAGATTCCTATACAGCATCTTCTGGAAAAGAGCACGTGTGATTTTTTTGTAGATCTACACATGTGATCTGTATATGTGGCTTTCTCCCCTTATATGCAACCTTGCTGTTTGGCTGCTTAGCTCTGCTGGCCTGCGTGATCCCTGTGTATGCAAACTTGCAGGTTACAGACATTCAGGGTAAATTCATCACCCTGAATTCTGTTTTCTTTGCATCAGTGCTGAAGGATTTTCCTGTTGCTGATATGGTATTGGGTATTTGTTGGTCAGAGTGACATTCCTTTGGATCCTAGTCCTCAAGTCAATGACAGCTCTGGCTGAAGAAGTACTGTGGGATTTGGTACTGTCTGTGTCTGTCCTCTTCGTTGTATTGTCTTTTTAAAACATGGATAGTGGTTATGATAAACTGGGAGTTCTTCTTTTGCTATCACTTTTTCCCCTCCTTCAACCATTTGCTGGTGTCTTGAATTGCAGCAGTACCCGGAGCAACAGCAAAGGAGGAAAAGCAATGTGGGCAAGGAGGGAGGCAAAGAGAGATTTATTGTCTTAAACACAGATAACATGGGGAGGGAGTCCTGGTGACAGTGAAACTGCTCACTGGGTTCAGGTGTAGGACACTTCCATTGTATTTTTCCTCACTTGGATTGTTGTTTCTAATCAGTATTGTTTTAAAACTTTTTTTTTTTGGTAACTTGAGGCTGAAATCTACTCTCTCACTGAACTGCAGAGCAAGAATGTGTTTTGTACTTTTTCCTGTGAATACCAGGCTGTCCTGCAGTGGGAAAAGGAAGACAGTGTCTTTGGATAACCCTGAGAGGAAGAGCTGGAAACCGTGTCCTTGCTTTCCTCTAGCAGCACTGATTCTTAGTGACTGACTCTTGCCAGAGTGAGAACTTTACGTTTTTCATGTGAAAGACCCAAGAACTTTGATGCATGAGCTTTTTGCTGGTACAGTCTTGCAGTCTTGCCTGTGCTTTGTCAGTGTGTGATGCCGCAGCCTGGGGCAGGGTGAAAGTGACAGGACGCATCCAGCTGCAGGTGCTAGGCTTGCTGGCATGGCTGGTTTCTGGAGTACACGCTCATTCCCTGAAAGGAAGGTGGCGTGCTTTACAGCGCTCCCTTGGATGAGAACTAAACCAGAAGGTGCTGGGGTGTCAGTCAGCAGGCAAGCTGTGTGCTGCCAGGGTGAAGGCTCCCCCTAACAGCCTCATCAACTGCAATAGGTTTTGTAACCAGAGCAAAAAGTAAAACCTGGGGGACTGCCCTGAAGAACCCATTTCTTTCCATTGGGATTTTTGGTACTTTGATTAAAATTAATATCTTTTTAATTAAAAAGGACTCAACCTTTTAATCTGATTTTTTTATATATTTCCCTGCACTTTAGGAAATTAGTTGCAAAGCCTTTTATTATGTGAAATTGTCTGTCCTGTAACATCCCTCACTATAAGAAGGCATAGGATAATAATGGCTCCTTGCAGAGAGCCTGCTTTGGCAGCTGTGCCAGGATTGGAAAAGACCTGGTACCAAATTACAGCTCTGCCTTCTCCTCCAGCCTTGCTTACAACATTAAAGATTTCTCTCAGAGTTTTTTTTCCCAGCTCTGTTTTGGGGGGAGACTCTGCAGAACTCCCTCCCAGAGCCTCCTGCCCAAGCGCCTGCACTATGCCAGAGGTGATGGGAGGAAGTGTGTGAGCCGAGAGGGAGGGCTCGCAGAGGCAGATGGCATCCTGGGTGCTGCACCTTGGGCTGATTGAACAAAAGTCTTATCAGGGTGGCTGTGCTATGGCAGAGCCACCCCACACCCAGGCTAACCTTTGGCCTGTGCAGGCTAGAGGGAACCTTGTCTCCTCATTGCAGTTTGCAATGTGGAGGATCCTGTGAGGTCCTGATGGATGTAAATGGGTGGAAAGTGCCATCTTGGATGCTGAGTATCAGTGCAGGTCAGAGGGATCCAGGCCAAAAGCTGCAGCATCATTCAAGGGGCTTCAGAAGCTTGCTTCCTTCTCATGTTTATTCTCCTCCTTGCAAACCAGTCTCGCTTCCCATTACCAGCACTGTGCTTTGGAGGTGAGCCTCCAGGAAAGTCCTCAGCCAGGGTGATAGCTTTTCCCTACTGAGCACTTGTCTTCAGACTCCCTAAGGGGGCAGTTTGACTGCTGGCCTTTTTTTTTGTTTTTTTACCAGGGAGTTGGAGAAGCAATCAGTGACATGGGTAACCCTGCAGAGAACCAGCAGAGGAACTTAAGAGTCACAATCAAAAATTTGCCAGCCTGGGTGGATTCAAACATCAAGAGGTGCCCCTTAGACAGGAGAAATTGACAATGGGCAGCTAAACTGATAACCCTGCTTCTTCACCCTTGTTTTTCTCAGCACACAGCCTTGCACAGGACTGCTGGCATTACTCCTGTGGTCTCTGTTCCTGGGGCTGATTACCACCATCTGTGTTGCTCCTTTCTGCGTATTTGGGTTCACATGCAGAAGAGTTGCTCTCTCTCCAGGGGTTCTTCTGGTGGCCTAAGAGGTGTGATGATCAGCCTACCTTCTCTCAAGATTTGGGGCTAAGATGTTCAGGGAAGCTGTGTTGTAGGTGCCTGGTGACTCAGTAGTGGGGAAAGCAGAGAGTCTGCAGACAAGATATTTTTTAAAAGTCAGTAAGCTGTAAAGTGGTCTTTGAGAAACTGTGAAGTGGAAAAGTGCTGTAAGTTATTTCTGTCTTAAATTGACCAATGTGTTGTCCTGTGTTTGGTCCAGGACTGAAATACGTATGATGTGTGGATCAGGACTGGGATATACTGGAAAAAGCAAGCCATGAAATTTTGCAGATCTCTGTCTCCATTAGCCAGAAATAATGTTCCCACCATCTCATTATTTTTCCTTCTTAAAATGAGAACAACACATTAGCTGTGGAAGCGGGAGGATTGTGTTAGAGCAAGACAGATCTGAGCAGAAAGAATTGGAATTGGCCTCGCCTGCATGTGACTGAGGTGTTGGGGGTGTTGTAGCCTGGTGAAGCTGTGTATGGTGTGATCCAGATCAGTCCCCAAGATTTAGAGCATATCTCAAGAAGAAGGGGTCTTAAACTAAATAAAAAAGAAAAGCTTCACCTTTGATCATCTCTTCAGGAACACTGTGAGGACCCAAGTCTGCCCTTGATCATGTGCGTCTTCCTCCTGGGTGCCCACTCCAGGGTGTGGGCACACCCTAGAGAGGGCTTGGGAAGGTTATGATGTCGATGAGAAACATCTGAGTCTGTTCTTCCAGATGTTGCCAGTTGTGTCTGGGTTGTTAGCTGCACCTGGGCAAGGAAGAAAAGGAAATCCCCGGGTGGTGTGATGGATTTTGCAGACTCTGGGAGAAGGCGGCAGTTAGACACCACTTGCTGATAGTCTCTCTGCTATGTACTCAGGTGCCTCCTTGATGTTTGGGTGATCTAGGACCTATTTTTTTTGCAGCTAAGGAAATATGTCATCAACTTGTCACATACTGATTATTGTACTTTTGTTGCATATTTCTAGCTTGACTGGTGTGGGGGTATTGAAGACGAAGGGCATGTTTATCGGCAGAGCTGAGCGTGCCTTCTCCTGGCAGCCACACAGACCAGGAAGAGGGAAGGGCTGCCTGGGCAAAGCCCTGAGCGTAGTTTGTGCTTGTGCTGTGGACTCCATTGACCTTGGACTAGCAGAGTTATTTCTCTTTGGTGGTCTTTAAAGATGAGGTTATGGTATCCTTGTAGCATAGCTGTATGCTGAGGGTGGTTGTGTTCACATTTCAGAGGTACTTGAGTCCTAGGGCAGTGATAATAACCATCGTACCTGGATGGTTACACCAGGATTGAGAAGGCTGCATGGGAGGAGGGATGTTGGATTGTTTAATAAACATTATCATTGGGATTTTATTCTGAAGAAAGAGTTGCAGGTTTGTTTGTTTTTTTTTCAACAAAACTTGGATGAACAGCTGAAAGCAATGGCTAGGAATGGTATAGAAAAACTGGGGAGGGGAAAATTTGGAGTAAGGTAGATAAAAGTGAGAGATAAAAGAAATAATGCAGGGAAGGATGAGTAATCGACATTCTTGGAGTCGAAGCACAGGCTCTGGCTTCCTTCCTGAGCAGTAAAATAAAATAAAAAAAAAGTCTTTAGAACAACAAAACTCTGGACGCGCTGGTTTCCTTCCTGACAGGCCCAGCCTCGTGGTGTTTCGATGAGTCCTCATTGGCAACCAAGGCTGATCTAAAGGCCAAAGACAGAAAGATTGGGGGGAAGGGAGAGGGATTTAACTCTTTGAGCTCTGCTGGAAAACCAGAGATGTTCTGCTTTGTGTGCATTGCTTTTGCCATCACTGGAGCATGGATAGTGTTTGTTGTGGCTCAGAGGTCTGAGATGTGATTGGTACATCTATCCAGCTGCTTGGTCATAGTCAGATGTTACAAAACAAAAGTATTTTTAATTCTTGTGGATAATATTCCTTGGACTGTGCATGCAATGGCATGAAATGGCAGTACCAAGGAGCAAGTTGCCAGTGAGCTGGCAACTCTTAGTAGGAAGCCATGACACACCACTGTTGCTGTCTCAGGGATGACCATTTTACTCATAGAATCCAGTTTATAGTAAGTGCTGCTCCAGTATTTTTCATTAGCATGTTTCCCAGCTGGGAAGGAGCTGCTGGGTGCCCTAGAGCCTGTCATGCCCCATGAGGCTCTGGGCAGAAGGAGCCAGGAGTGCAGGAGGGGAGTCTCTGTGTGTGCTAGACAGGTTGAATGGCTTCAGCAAAGCTTGTTTTGCAACTAACTCTCTGAGGCTTGCCGCACTCTGCAGGGTTCCCCTCTCTGAAAGGTCGAAGCTACTTCTTAATTCTCAGCAGCTGACAAAATATTTATTTTCAGGTACTTAAAATATTATAATTTGAAGTGGAGTCCAGGGCCCTGGCTGAAGCTGAGCTTTTGTACTAACAGCTTCAGTGAAATGCCTTTTTCCTCCTACAACTTGCCAACAAATGCTTGGAAAATAATTGTGGGACAGTCATCCCTTTAGTGAGCAGATCAAGAAGATTTGAGACTTGCCAGAGATTTTCAAAGGACAGGCCAAAGGTTCAAGTTGTTGCCAGTTCTATTTGTCTTAGCCTTTTTACTTACTTTTGTGTCATTAATTTCATCAAATGTCTGTGGGTAAAAGGCACCCAGCAGGCTGCTGCTTTTGCTGAGCTCTCTGGGTGTACTTGGACACCTCTTGGGAAATAAGCCCACCTTTTTGTCTAGAGAGAGAGATTAATCCCACTGCAGCTGTAGCAGAAAGCGGCTTACCCACCAGCATGCTAGTGATAACCCGACATGGAGACAGCTGCACTGGGAAGCAGTACCCATGAGCTACAGATGCCCTTTCTGCAGCCCTTTTTAAGTGGGTTTTGCAGGGAGATGCGCATACGAATGATTCTTCCTCAGAGGTATCTATAGGACCTATAGGGACCTACAGAAATAAAAGCCATGCTTGGATTTTGTGGCAGTTACAAAAGTCAGTGCTCAGCAAGAAGCAGAGTTGAGCAGAGTCCAAGCAGAGGGGAGCCCAGTACCCTCAGTCCAGCTCCTGGCCCTGCTGATGGGCCCTCAGGATAAGAACGTATTTTTGGGGATGCTGGCAGGTTGTTCTGTTGATTTTGGTAGGCAGGGCATCTCAGTTGAACTCTTTGCAAGGGCTGCCCTTGCTAGAGCAACAACTCTGTTGGCACTGTCCTCTCCTGGGGCTCATTCAGCAAAAAAAACAGGGAGGAGGCTGTTTTCTCAGCAGGATCCCTGCAGGCAGAGCTCCGTGCCCGTCTGTTGTGCTCTTGTGCCACAAGAGCTTGGTGCTTCCATCACTGCCTGCATCCTGACAGCTGCTTTCCTACCCTTTCTGCCCCAGTGCAGCCAGCCAAGCACATTAATTTTTCGGCAGAAGTGTTGTAATAATTAGGCAGCTCGTCAGAGGGTTTAGCAGTACTTAACCAGATGTGAAAAGACTCATCCCATGGTCCCTGCTCTGTCTCTGGGCTTCAGCCAGCTGCCTTTTCCCGCCTGCTCAGGTTGCCTAGAAAGGGCTGTAGGAGATCTCCCTGCTGCCCTGGCTCCTCTTGCCTCTCTTCTTATGCTAAACACTCATTTGTAAAGGAGAAGGAGGGAGGGTGGAAATCCTTGGGCTGTTTGGGATAAGAGCAGAGAAGAATTAAAGCAGACACCTGCAGTGCTCAGCCTTGAGACCTCCACCATTAACTCTTCCCAGGGCAGCATCCCCCAGACCAGTGTCATGTCTTTTGATGCCTGGCAGGGCTTTGTGGTGGGGTGCAAGCGCAAGTGGGTGGTGGTGCTGTCTAGGGCTCTTGATGGCTCCTTGTTACATATAATCTCCATTCAAGTTACGTGTGTGTTTTATATATATAAGTGTAATCTCCATGTCCCGTGCCTCAGTTTCCCTCCCAGTGGGGATGATTCTGTTTCTCTGTCCATTGTGCTCTATAAGCGTTTATACACAAGGCACTATTATTATCACTAATGTGGTTGTAAAATGAGGTTGTAGTAAACTGAATTGTCTGCCTAATCCATGTTAATGGGAAAAACTGTTGGAGAAGGATATTGGTCTGGATGACACTTGAACTGAGTCATTCTGACAATTCTTACATTTCTGTGGTAAAGTTTCATAAGCACACATGGCACCATATATTGTGTTCTTAAAAAAAATTATGTACAACCTGTAAGTTTATGGCTATAGAGAGAAAAGATGTGTTAAATCAGCAAGACCAAGGGAGCAGATAAGATATAAAAATAATACTGTATTATGCTAGAACTTATTGAAAATCCCAACACATCTTTTTTCTTTGTGTAAATAGTAAATTCTTTTCTATGTTCTGAATTTGTTTCTTAATGTGTGTCACGTACCAGAATAGTAGCATGGACACAGTTGCAAATACGGGATGTGTTTTATTGTGGGTATTATACTGCATAGCAGAGTAAGGGTGTTGAATATTGCAGTCAGTTATATACAGCTGTAAATGGGAGCTACCTGCTGTTCTGTATACAGTGAGCTGCATATTTATTAGTAAATACTAGTCTAGGTAAAATAAGAATAAAACAGGAAGTTGTATTAAAGACATCAAGATTTAAAACTAGTTTGCATAATGCTCCTGGGATCCCACTGCTGGGAATGGTCCTGCATTTTCCAACATTTAAGTGCTTTCCATCTGAATTTTCTAGTTCTGTGAATTTGAAAGCCTCTGCTGAACTCCTCCGCTCATCAGTTTGTGGAATAATTCATAAGTGTTTCAAAGCAGGGTAAAGATTGGGTTTGGGCTGGAGAAATTGCAGGCTGGCTCCTTTCCTGCTATAGCTCCAGCTGAACATGTCAGAGTAGCTTTGGTGGATGAAATACTGAGGACATGTGGTTAGAAGCACATGCAAAGGCGCATGCATCATACACACATGTGCATGTAACACACAAAGCCACAGGTGGTTGATGCCTGCCATGGGAAGGCTGGGTTGTGAGTGGAAAGCAAAGCCCATGCTTTTTGGGGTACCTGCAGGCTTTCTGGCTGATGAACAATTCTCCGGAGATAAAGGCATCAAAGCAGAGCGTGGACTCCAAAATGAGCAATGGTTTCTGAAATACCCGAGTGTTTAACCTAGAGGGAGCTCTCTTACACGAAGAATGGGACTACTGGCACAGCCTGCCTAAACACCTTTTAGCATGTGTATCTTCAGCAAACTTCTGCCTCCTGCATCCTCAACTTGCATTTCTGGGTACCGCATTTCCCTGAGCTGGTGTACAGAAGGTTGGAGCAGTCCTGTGTGAGAGCCAGAGTGGGAGTCTTGCTCAGTCTCCACTGATTGCTTCTTGTGCAAGTGGATGGAGATTTCTTCTGTCAATAGCATTTCTTCTGTTTTTTCCTGCTCCCAGTAGCACCATCACACCTCACAAATGAGTCACAGCTGTTGGAGTGCCAGGCACCTGCTCCCTGCTATGCCAGGACGAGAAAGGGCTCCTCAGTAAGGAATGGTCTTTTGTTGGATGCTGAGGGTGCTGTTATCTGGCTGATTATTCACTTAGGAGATATCTATGTGCTGGTCTGAGGTGGCTCAGTTTATCCCTTTGGGTCTCTTCTTTTAAATGGCTCCATATCCCTTCATCCCCCTCAGGGCAGGTCCATCTGCCTGAATACAAAGCTGTGATGTTCTGAGATTAGATGAACTGGTATTTTCTTTCCTGGAGGCTGGGAGACGCTGGAGGTAAAACGGATCAATGATGCAAGGGTGTTTTCCTAGTGCACAGACAGATCTGGCTCAAGCCTGGTGTGAGTCTTGCTCCCAGGAGCTCGCAGCGGGGGCCGCAGGGCAGCCTGCTTATGGACACCCCAATGCATCAGTGAGAGGCATGAATGAGCTGATAAGGAGCTCATAACCTTGTGTACCTAATGCAGCAGAGCAGAGGGGATTGCTCCAGAGGCAGCAATTGTAGCTCTGCACCTCCAGGCCACCTGCTGATTTAACTGAGAGAAAGAGAAACTTGTTGAAGTAGTGGAGCAGAGGTCTCAGAGCCAACAGTGCCTGAAATATCCTTTAAAAGGAGGACTGAATAGAAGCAGGACTATGCAATTTTTTCCTGGGAATGGTGGGCCCGAAGGGACAGCTTGATGGTGCTGGGGCCAAGCTGGAGGGCTAGAGAGCAGTGATGCTGCCCTGTTCCTCCATCCCATCCCTTGGCAGTGTGGGTCACCATGTCAGCAGCATTTGCCCCAACAAGTGGCAGGAGGGCGACACTCACACTGCTGAGGGGCCAGTGGTGTCTTTGGTAGGGGGCCTCTCCCCAGGGCAGCCTCCGTGCTGCTAGCACTGTACCAGTCCCATGTGAAAAAAGAATCACCCCAAAAAGCAGAAAGGAGAGGCTCATCCAGCCTGGATGAAGCTGCAGGGAGCATCGCTGGGAGAAGCTGGGAGCTGAAGTCCAGCCTGACAGCCAAAGCAGACTTCCCCAGTTGCAGCCCAGTCTCTTCTTGGGGTCTTCCTAACCTGCTTGGCATTAACTATCTGTCCATCTGTCTGTCTTCTTTCCTCTTCTACCTTCTAAGATGCTTAACATTCTAGGGGGTGGAGGGGGCTTCTCTCTCTTTCACAGCCCCTGCGTTAAGAAGTTTATTTTATTAAGCTGAGCAGTGGGCTGGGGTGCAGGAGGAAGGGAGAGATTCTTTCTGCTCTGGCAGTCTGCTTGCCTAGAGCCAAGGTGCTGTCAATGGCTCAGATCCTCACACAGGCATCCCTGGGATTGCAGGAGAGATGCCATGCAGTGGTGTCACTGGCACTGGTGTCCCCTCAGCTGCTGCTCCTTGGGCACTTCCCTGCTCTCTAGGCAAGGGCTAGCTGTTGCTTAATTAGCTTTTTGCCTCAGTTGTGCACAAACAAACCTGCCCTGGCCCTCCCCATCTCTGTGGACCTACTGACTTGGATGAGGAAGCTTAGGTACAGAAAACAGAAAGGCCAGAGTTTTTGCAAGAGAAAGCAGAGAAATTCTGGTGGAGTCTCTCTGGAGAGTTTTTATAGTGAAGTTCATGCAGAGTTAAATTCAGTCTTTCAAATACCTTGACCCGGACATGAAGGGTTGGGGTGATGCTTCTACAGCTGCGCTCTCTGGCATTTGGGCTGCTTTAAGAGGGCTCCAGAGAGGCAAAGCTGGCAGAGGAAGGACAGGTGGAGTAGGACAGTGCCTATTTTCCTGTAAATGCTTTTCTTTTTGTTGTTTTTGAATGAAGAAGTTTGGGGAAGGAAAGGGCATGTGTGAGGTTAGGGAGCTGAATGGGCAAGGTGGTTGGAGGGAAGAAAAGGAGCACTAAGGCACGTTTTTAATCTAGTCATTAAAGAAAGGCTTTGTGCTAACTTTTTTTCTGCCTTCAGAGTGGAGTGCGGTCTGCGTTTTTTCCAGAGTGGGCAAGATGTGCAAGCAGCAGAGGCAGGAAAAGTTACTTTGATTCTACCCCCTAATTTGGCTTGAAAAATACCAGAGGAAACTACGTGGGATTCGAGTTAGCACTTCTTCTGGGGACGACTTCTGTGTCTCAGATGATGGCCATTCCTTCCCTCATCTTGCTGTCCTTGCTTTGCTAGCTGGCAAATTATACCTCAGCCTCCGTCCTGCCCTTTTCCAAGTTGGCACAACGAGATTCTGGGAAGCAGCTAATTGAAAGGATTTCTGCCCTGCGCTTCTCACAAGGTTAGGGAGTGTTGCAGGAGAGAGAGAAGGATGAATAGGCACACCTGGCTTTGAGGTCTGAGCAAGGGTCTCTCCATATTCGTAGTGCCCAGGCCCCACCCCATCCCGTTTCTGTTTGTGACAGGAGTAAGCCACACAGTTGAGTAAAACTCAAGAAGTTCAACTCTTAGTGTATGTCCAAGTGCAACTAGAAAAAACAACCCGTTTCTCTAATGGCTAGCTTTAAAGAAGTCTGTTAACTCGAGGAATCAATGAGGGCACTCAATGTGCTGTCCTTCAGGCTGTTTCCCAAATACTAGAGTGGCAGACCAGTCCTTGCAGATCCTGAAGTAGCAGCTATCAGATGTAACCTCTTGCAATGAGACGTCTAGATGCCCAAACAGTGCATTTAAAAATGATGCCAGTTTTGGTTTGATTCTTCTCTCATGGCTGTGGATGCAGACTAGTTTGTGGTTGACTGAAGTGCATTATCTTGGGCTCAGTCATCCTGCACGCTGGATGAAGATGCATTGCATGGGAGCATTTGGTGGAAGGAGAGTCCTGCTTCCCAGGCAGTACTGCAGTTGAGGGTGCTGCTCAGCAAGGAAGGTCTAAGACCTGCCCTCCTCATGGGGCTCAGGTAGCCTGGGCCCTTGCATTGAGCAGTGCAGCCACAGTCCAGGTTGTTGATGCTGATCAGGAAGGGACAGTAGCATCATGGTGTTGCTCACCTAGGCACCTTAGTGAAATGCCTGAAGTGCCAACTATGAATGTCTCTATGCATCAGAAATGCTCCATCTCCTCTTCCTCTCTCTCTTGTGGGCTGAAGTCCATGGCCCAGCCATTATCTGCTGTTTGAGGGCCTGGCAACAGCAGCCTTTTTATTCTACATCCAAGTTTCTTGAGAGTGAATTCCATGCAGGTCTCTGCTCTTTGCTGCACACAGTCTTCCTTACACGTTTGACCTTGTACAGAAAGTTAGTTTAATTTTTATGAACCCCCAAGGGAGGTGGGTGGCTGCCCTGGGAGCAGAGCAGGTCCTGTGTCCTGTGCAGGGTTGTGTGGAGGCATCTTTAGAGGGTGCTGATTTCTCATTGGTAATTCCCATCAGCCATCAACTATTTAGAATGAAACGCTTTGGCTCTCACGGAATTCCTGGGAATCTCAAAAGCTTAAAAAACCCTGGAGCTTCTGAGTTGTACCTCTTGTAAACTTCCTTTTCTCTTTACCCCCTTCACCTTATTTACCAGTCAGGAGAGCATTAGCCCAAGATGCTGCACTTGAACAAAATCAGGCAGATTTATGTTAAATGAATTCACAGTGTTCCATGTTGCCACCAGTGATTGTCTCACATGACATGGGGATGAGAAACAAACTGCTCTTCTATCCCATGAGACACTACCTTTATACCTAAAGATATTAACAGTGCAGAGAAGACCAGGAGCAGCAGCCTGCAGGGAAAATGGAAAAGACTTAATACCCACAGCTTGTAAAACAAGAGCGGCTCAGGACATAGGGGTCAGTGCTGGAGCCTCGGAGGTGGTGGGAGTGTCTGTAGGAAATGGGAGCAGGAATGAAAGGGCTAGGATAAAGGAAGAATTGCTGTTGCAGCCTGAGATTGTTTTCAGAAACAATCCTGGTCCTTCAGTGACTCAGAGGAGGTATTGAGAGTCACATACCTTTTGTGTGTCCCTAATAAAACCGTACCTTCAAAGGAGGAGGCAGGTAGGGGATGGTGAGCATGAACTGGAAGTACTGAGAAAGGTGATCAGGAGAAGAAACACTGCCTTCTCTCTCCATGGCTAGTCTGACTTAGAGCAGCCCTCTGAGATAGTATCATCTTTCTTCTCCAGGACAGAGGAGTGACAGTCAGCTGCACAGCCATGCTCTGCCCCATACTGGAGGGGCTGCCCTGTCATTGCTGGCTGTTGGAGGTTTGCAGGTCCCTTCCTGAACGTGGCTGTCACTGGCTGTGTCATCATCTTCCCATGCTCTGCCCAGGGCTCCAAGTGGCTGCAAGCAGAGGAGTGAGGATCCTGCCAGCTGCTTCCCACTACCTGGTGGCCCCTTTGAGCCCTTTTGTGACCCCCCAGTAGGTCGTGACCTGCACTTAGAGAAGCACTGCTTTAGATCGAGGGTGTTTGGTGAGCACATGGGCAGTGAAACTCAGCCCAGCAGTGTCCAGCTGGGAGAGGAGGACTGGGGCTCAGGCATTCCCCGCAAATGGATTTTGAAGAGGCCTCCCTTTCTCTATATAGTGTGTTTTCTGCTCTTATCTAGACTTCAAACTGAAAAGGTCCTTGCTTGGTAAGTCAAGAGAGATGTACATTTGGCTGGCAAACTTCAGGCTTGATTTAAACAAGGGCAGCACTTTAAAAATAAATCCTTCTTCTACTGCTTCCCTAAGATGCATCCAGGTAGGAGATGATCAACACTGCCTTAGTGCTCCAGTTTAAAGAGGTAATTTTGTCCAAAGCCAGCCTTCTGTAGGAGCCTATAATTAGCAATTAAAGCATAAAAAATACTTCCATTGAGTGGCTTCTAAATAAATGCTTGTCACTGCTGATCAGAGTTGGTTTATTTCTCTGTGTGTTTTCCTTCCATCTTTTTTTGTATAACTTATAGCCCTGTAAATGCTCAGCAGCTGTTAATATGATTCTGTCAATACGTTTACCATGGTGATTTGGCTATATTTGGCGAGCGTGTGAAGAAATCACTCACTGGTTAGAAGGAGGAAAGACAAGCTGTCGATATCAAGGGAGAAATGCTAATAACCCTGGTGACAAATCATTCCTGGGAATCTCAAAGGGTTAAAAAAAAAAGGCAACAGCACTTCCGGGAGAGAGGGGCCTTGGCAAGTGAAGGTGACTCATCAGAGTTGCAGACACCAGCTGTCATCTCCAGCTCTTTCTGTGCTTAATCACTTCACTTTTCTAAAGAAATATTTTGTTCTAATTCAAACAGACCTGGACTTGTTTGTTTTTTATGAATTATTTGCGGGTGAGGAGAACCTCTTGAGGTATCCATCTTCACTCAGAAATAAGTGGACTTTCAGAGCCTGCTGCAGCACTTTAAGGCACATAGTCCCCTCTCTGATGAGCTTTTTTTTTTTAAGAATGGCTTAAAATCCAGAATAAACCCCAGAAAGTCAGCTCTGGCACTTGGATTTGTACTGTAGGGAATGCATGCAGACTTTGGCCTCATCAAGTTGTTCTTTGAAAGACATCCTTACTCATACATGTGGGGCAGTGATGCTCCATGTGACCCCGGTGCCCTGTGTGACTGCCACCAGTTTCCCAGCGGGGAGGTGGAGATGTGTCTCCATACGTGACTCGTTCCTAAGTGTCTTCATGTACCCAGCAGACACTCACTGTGAGCAACACAAGTGTGTGAAGGGGCTTATGTGTGCCACTGACCCCTCCCTGGGTACCAACACCCTCCAACTGTGGCTGATGCCTCTGTTACTCAATAAACCCATGACCAAATTCCACCTGGCTCTTCCTGACTTCTTCTCTTTGCACATTTATAGATCTTCCAGTGGCAAAAGGAGCCTGTGTGATATTTTGCAGTCCCCAAAGGTCTGATCCAGCAACCATGGAAGTAAATAAAGGGAAAAAATTTGCACTGACTGGACTGGGCACCAGATTAGTCCCTAAATGTTAGTTGATCTGCTTTGAGGTTATGACAGACAAATATTGCCCCAAGGTTACTGCTACAGGAATAATCGATCTACCTGTCTTGGATATGTCTAGGCTGCCTTTCATCACTGTAGTATCTAAGTGAGTGCTACCTTCTAGGAAGACTGTGCCTGACCAAATAAGTTTCCTTTTCTTTGTGTGGCTAAGACCAGAAAGTGCAGTTTTTAATGTATTTTAAGATAATTTCTGTTTGGCTCTTACCTGATCCACAGAATATTGCTACTTGACTGCAGTGTCTTTATTACCTACTTCTTTAATTTAGAATTCTTTAAGAAAATTAATTTTTTTTATTAAAAAATAATGATCTGTAAATAAATGCTTTGGTCTTGAAAACAATTTAGATAGACAAAGTGCCTTGGGCGTGATTTAGCTTGAGTGGTGTTAGTCACACACTTATACAGGCTTCAAAATGACAGGAAGGATAATCCCATCAGGCAGTCTGTAAAACAGAGCAATCCTGGAAAGGAGTTTTCTTTTATACAATTGCACTTAGAGACACAGGATGGGAAGAAAGGAGAGTCAGGACCTGGGGAGTCAGGATCTGGGGAGGCTAAAAGAGGCAGCTGGTTGCGTCCTAGACACTTATTTGCACTAAGGCCCCTTCATGCAAGCCACTGCAGCCTATGGAAGTTGGAAAGGACATGGGCACAGCCTTGCAGAAAGTAGTTCTGGTGCCCCACCAGCATGGGTTTGGCCAAAGGACTTTGCACTGAGGCCGGTGTATGGCAGACCTCCTGGGAACATGATAGGAGCGTGCTGCATTATGCAGCCTTTTCACCATCCTATGGGTTATATGCAATAGGGCATGTTTTAGTCTCATTTCAGGGTTGCTCCTATGTGCAGCAGAAACCCACAGCCTGCCAGATGTCCCTGAGCTCAAGAGACAAAAGTGCCCGAATGTCCCTTTTGTGCCTCATCTCTCTTTGGAGAATGGGAATATCCCCTGGAAAATAAGACACATGAAAACAATTCTTTACTGAAGTCAACAACATACTTGCTTTGGATTCTGCACTTTTTTCCTTTTTCCTTGTGAAAAGATCCTTTAAGCAATACTTTCTTAAGGGGCATTTTTGATAGCCAAACCTCCTCTTCTTGCTTCCCTTCCACCTCCTCCTCCCTCCAGCCCACACAGTCTGCAGGGTTCCCTTTCTTCTCCCCTCTTGGTGTGAAGATAAAATATTTGGGCTAAGAAGTTTGCACCATTTTCATTAGTAATGTGTGAGTCAGCAAAATTGAGGACTTGAAGATTTTTGCCACTTATTATGAACTCCAGTATCTGCTGTTTACAAACCAGTAGCTGGTGGAAGACACAAGATACCACAACTGAGATTCACTTCTGAGCCAGTTTCTTGCCTTTTTTTTCTTGTTTGAAAAGTTTCTGACACCTTGTTGATTTTCTTGAGATCATGTTTATTTAAATCAAGATAATAATCTTCCAAATATACCTTAAAATTATATAGCCATATAAATCCTGTCATAATATATTCCATAAAACTGTCAGGTGATCATTCTTAATGTAAAATGAGACATTTTCATTTTCATCCAGTCAGTTAGCACTAAATTAACTCATTGGAACAAGCTCAGAGTTATTCATTTGAGTAAATATCCCAGCATTGCTGTCTGTCTTGAGACTGGGAGCAAGGGGCTCTTACCTTATCTTATCTTATCTTTTCTTATCTTATGTTATTTTACTCTTCTTATCCCATGCTTGAAAACTTCAGTAACACCTGCACAAACATTCATTTTAATCTCAGTGCAGCCATGAGCTGATTCACAATGATGAGTTCAAGCCATGGGCTAGACTGTGAGCAGGACTCTTGATCTGCTGCCACAGCAGCAGTCCAGGAGCAGGAATTGTCCCATGCTGGCTCAAGCATTTGGGGACATGTGCAGGAACTATGTCTTGGCATGCAGCTGAGGATGCTCTACCAGTGGACTTCTTGGAGGAGAGCTCTGACCAGTTGGACTGACTGTCCTCTTCAAGTCACCTCACCTGAGAGCACTTTTTCTAAATAATTATTTTTCCCAACCTTTTTGATTCCTAACTAGGATAGGTCTTCTAAACCTCCTGGCTGGAACTGATCTGGGCACACCAGGACCTTTGTCTCCCTCTCTTGAGGTGGAAAGGCACCAGCAGGTGTGGGAGAGGTTTGTTGTGGGGTTCACCATGCATAGCATTCAGACTAGTGCTGGAGGCCCAGAAGGGCTGTCACTGAGATAAAGACCAATGAAAGAGCTTCAGCTCATCCTTCAATAGGGCTATTTTGTGCAGTGCTGCCTGGTCTATTACAGCCTCCTCTCCATGCTCCGAGAGACTAGGGCCCCTCTGTTATGCCTCTTCATCCCTTCTCTGGCTGCCAGGTCAATCTGGAGCATGAACGGTCATCAGATGCCTGTCCTGGAGCCTGCCACAAAACAAGATGGAAATGGAAGCCTTGCCTGTAGGGAATTCTCTGGAGGACGCAGATATCTTACCAGCATCCAGTTTAGATGTCCAGTCTCATGATGGAGCAGGAGGAAGGGGTTAGCTTCTTTCCCTGCATCTCTGAAAAGACAGTGGAAGTGCCTCCAGAGATGCCCTGGCATCCTGCCCTGAGCCTGGGAAGCACAGACTCAATTCAGGTTCAGGGAAACACCTTCCTTCTCCTGGACTTGAAGACCAAGCCTTGCAGCCCTGTATTCAGCTTGCAAACACAAAAGCCAAATAAAAATAAATGAATCAATGAATCAAATCCTGGCTCTCCGGAACCAGGCTGCAAGAAGACACACTCATCCTGCTCTTCTGGGAGACCAAATTCACTACATAGATCAAAGAAGTAAGAGGAAAAGCTCTTCAAAACTCAGGAAACAAAATTGCCTTGGCCTTCCTTTAAAGAAGGAAAGTTACTGGACTGCAGCCTAAAAGAACCAGAGGAGAAAGCATCAAAGGGAAGCTCTTAGTCACATGTGGCTATCTGAAAGGTGAGGTCTGCCAGGTACTAGATGTCCAGTTTGAACTGAGAAGCTTCAGCTCCGAAAGAGCATTCTCTTATCCTGCCTGCAGGAGCTCTACATCCTCCTCCTTGAGAAAAAATGAGATTAGAGTAAAAAAAAAGAAATTAAAAGGCTTACCAGGTTTATTCATCAATTCTTTATAGTCCTGCAGAGAATGGAGGACTATTTCCTTTCTTAAAATCTTCTTATTGATGCCCATTTCATCTGTAGCCTACCTAAATCAAAGATGGTGATGATGGTCAGATCAGTCTCTCTTTACGAGGGTGGAAAAGAAATCCACCCTCATTTGAGGGTGTCATGTTGTGTGGGCATTGCAGATTGAGTAGGTGGAAGATGTGCCAACTGCAGGTAAGGCAAGAAGTTCAGAGCTTAAACTCTGAAGCCTTTCTGTCAGCTGTTATTTTCTAGCATGGTGGTGACAAAGCAACTCAATAGGCCATCTAGAGAGTGGGAAGCACTGCTAGGTTTCAGGAGCAAATTGAGCAGAATTATGTCAGGAACATTTTAAATTTAGCTGTTTCCATTTTTGGATAGAAGGAAGCAGATAACTTCTCATTCACACTCCCACTTCTGCATGATTTTGTGATTCTCCAGGTATCAGGTTGTGCAGAAACAAGGTGTGAAGCATCGAGTGCTCTCCTAGAAATGCACTCCAAGTTCTAAGGGAGCTCAATACTTAGGTAACCTGTTGGGTGAGGTGGTGCTTTAGTAAACAACAGGCATATCAGATTAAACTGCAGGATCAGTAACTGGCAACAGAAGTGATTCCATGTAAGTTTATCAGCACATGGTCAACCAGAAGAAGGGAGGAAGCAGCTTTCTCCCTGAAAGAAAAGGAAAGAAGATGCAAAAGGGGAAAGGTGTGAACAAATTGTGCAGAAATTGGAAGCAAGGAGTGCAGCTGGAAAGATGGCCTTTAGATTTTTCTAGTCTAGAATCTGCTGAAGTATGGTGTCCCCAGCCATGTAAGAGGGTCACCTGTCTAGAGGACTCATAAAACCAAAGCTGCGGTGGGTGGCTGCCCAAGGTGGAACACCTGCTCATAGGTACCCAGGTACCAGCAGAGAGGACACCAGGGCTCGGTATGGCAGTGTGCTGAAGCCTTTTATCTCTGTTTTCTTAGTCTGACTGATCTAGCATTATTTCAATGCCTAACTGGGAGTTTGTGTAGTTTTAGTTTAGTATGATGTTGTTCAGTGTTTAAAGGTTACCTGGGTTACAGGTTTTACAGTTGTAATCATTGACTGGTCTTTTCCTCCTTGTTGCTGAAGATGAGAAGGAATTGAGAAAAAAGTTCCCAATACCACACCAAACAAGAGTACTCTTCCCTACAGATGTCTGTCAGCTTCCTTCTAGCATTTTCCTCTGCTACCATCTTGCTATTTGCAGACATTCACACAAGGCACGGGCTTTTTCCAGAGTTGCATGACATGCTTGAAACTCACTGTTTCTGCTTGTGCAACTTTGGTTTCTGGATATGTGCAGCAAGGTTGTGAAAAAGCCAGCAATAACCAGTGTGATTCCTCTGAGCAAGGTGTTTTTGCAGGAAAGACAGGTCAGAGACAATGGGAAGATGCCCTGCTTTCCTGTAGCCTAAGTATTGTCTTTCCAGCACTTCTTCTGCTGCAAAGAGAAAAATGTGTTAGTAGACAAACCATGTACTTCCATCTACTGGAAGGTGGTGTACTTTGGAGGACTGCTACATACTGAACCTATGACAGCAGCAGTTGCAGATTTGGTCCTTTTCTTCTCTTTGAAGGAGTGAAACGTTCCTTGCTGCTCCAGGTACTTAGCAGTAGCAGTGGGTGTCTGTGATCCTGCCAAAGAGAATGTGCTGGCCCCACAAAACGTGACTACAATGCTGTTGTCATATCTCCACTGGCCCTTTTGCTGTCTTTATTGATATCTACATTCCTCCATTTTAGTGTTTCAGCAGTCATGGTGATAAACAGCATTGTAACAGTGTCCCACAGGCCCCTCTATCCCTGTGCTGTAAGGTGCTGCTTAAGTACCTGTGCTGCAGAGCATTTCCAGATGGGTTTGAGGCCTTGCGGTCACACTTCAGCACACAGTACCTCTGGAGGTCGTGGTTCAAGGAGGCAGGTGGGTAGCAGGCACAAAATTCTGCCTCTCATCTTTCACTCCATCCACAGAATGCTGAAAAGCACAAATTCTGTTAAGTTATAATTTAAGGCAGTGAACATGTGCTCTGCTGGCAGCTATAAAGATTCAAATCATAAAGTTTTACAGTGGAACGGTTTCTGTAAAAGCATCGTTAGAAAGGGGGAATCATGCCTTTAATTCTTACGACTTATGGGGCTGCCTGGTTTGTTTTGGTTTTAGTGGTGCTTGGTGTGACATGGGGTGGGGTCCCAAACCTATCTTTCCATTTAAAATCAGGCCTTTCTTCCCCAGGGCCGTGCTGTTCCAGTGCCTTGAGAAAGACTGGAGATGGTGCTGAGTTTTATGTGTTCACCTCATCCACAGGCAAGTTTTGGGACCCCTAATGGGTACAGAGCTTTTGGTCTGTTGTACTAGCAGGGAGAAAGATGATCTGTTTTGCTGCTTAGTCGTGGTATGTAGCCTGGGGAAATCCAAGCTGAGCTAAAAGTCTCTTGAGCATGTTGTAAATACCTAGCCAAACCCTTGGTGTAGGGTTAGGGTTAGGTTAGTCAATCTGAGGCCTTGAGACTGTTCAGTATCTTTCCAAAGGATGGAGTAGCTTACTTGTTCTTTCAGACTTTGAAACCACGTTAAGCTTAGTCATGTCCCATAACAATGGTTAGTGTTCAGAAGGAAGCACCACCACATGTTGCTTCAAGTTTTTGCACCATGCAGGGTGGTGTTCCCCATCTATGATGTCTCTGTTCTGGTAGCACTGGAGTGGAGATCCAATTGCTTTCAGCAAGCAAGAGCTCCCAGGCCTGGGCTTCAGAAGAGCTCTGATATGGTGAAAATCTGCAGCTGCTTTGTGAAAGGTGAATGAATTAAAACATAATATGAATAATACAGTCAATACAACAGCCATGAGTTGTTTATTTTTATGTTAAATTCAATGCATTTTTGTCACCCTCATATTTTGAGCAATCAATAGGCCAAAGATTTTCATATTAAGAATACACAGCTGCATTGTAGAAGCAGGGGGAAGCAGGAGGCTTTGGCAGCTGGATAGTACACGTAAGGTTTTTGTCACCTCTTTGGGACACATGGAGAGCAGTTTGAGATTATGAATAAGCATCGTAGATACATACATTTGCTGAAAGATCAGTAGTGAAATTGTTAACAGTATTCCCATTTCAATGGTTATCTCCAGCTCCCAGAATTAGCACCCTGCTGGGGTGAGTTAACTATGGCAGACCTCGCTGCATGGTGATAGCAAGATCTTTACAGCAGGAGGAACAGACCACTAGTATGATTACATTTGGTTCATCTTTCAGTTTTATTTATAAATTAAAGCACAGGAACTTATTCTTGATGGAAATTAAGATTGGCAGTGCAGGTGGTGTGTGTGTAATATTTAGGGCTTTGACCCTAGGTGGAGGGCTGTGTTCTGCTGAGCTTTGCAGCTGGACTGCCATTGGGGCTTGCCTGGGTGAAACTGAGAGGGGAATTTAGCTCAGCTGTGAGTCAGCTGGGTTTGAAATGGGGGAGTTTTACAGACCTGAGTCTTGGGAGTTTTTGTGATTATGACAAAGAGCTTGAATAGGGCATGGGACGTGCATTTCCCAGCCTTCATCTGCAAAATGGAGGAGATGGTTAGCTGAGGTGCTGTCAGCATCTTATGTATGGAGAGAAGGCATTTAATCTGTTCCACTGAGCGGTGGAAGTGACTTCTGAGCCTCGGCTGGCAGCTGGTGGCTGGCAATATTGTCTTTAAAGCTGAGTGTCATGGGATTAGATTGAGTCCTTTGGCATTATGGCCAAGTCTTGTTCTACTTTTGAATCCTCCCTTTGCCGAGCCCATAGATCAACTCGGCTCAGGCTGTGTGGTGGCAGTAACCCAGCATTATTGAACCTGTCCTCCTCGCTCTCCCAGGCAGTCACACATGCGTCTGGCCAGATTTGCAGGACTCAGCAATGGACAGCCCGGGCCCCACTTACTCTGAGGAGCAGATCGATAACAGAGGCGGGTGATAGATGAGGAGAGTTAGGGATGGATAATCTGCTGAATTTACATGACCCAGGGTGGTCCAGGGAAGGCTACGGCTTTGCTGCGAGACTTTCAATAGGAGACAGAAGTTGCCTTAGTTTCCAGCTGCTGACTGCATTTTAAAAAACATTGCAGAGTCTGTTTGGGTGGGTGGAGGAAACTGCCAGTTGTAAGCAGAAAATGAAAAGTGGCATGTCCACCGCCTGCCTTTGGGGCTGCATCTCCCTGGCCCTACTGAGCAGCAGTCGAGCCAGTGCTGCGGGAAAGGGAGTGTGAGGTGCCATCCATTGATCTTTCTGTGCTAGCAGGCTCCATCCCACGATGGAGCTTCAAGAAAGAAATAAATACTGGTAGGATATGAAAAATACTGGTAGGATATAGAAATACTGGGCAGGATATGCTTTGAGATATTACATGTGTTAAATAGGATGTGCTGGCTAAATAAGAAGAAAAGGGTTTCAATTGTGTATTTCCAGGGCCTGGTTAGCAAACACATCATAAAAACAAGCACTAACAGGTAGAAAAGAGAAGCAAAAAGCTGTGCTTTTAAATAATAATAATAATTCAAAAAAATTCCAGCTTTCTGGTCCCGCTGATACTGTTTTAGGGCTTAATCCTATAAGATGTTGCTGAATGCCTTCTGCCATGAGAACAGAGCATATGCCAGCGGCTGGCTTTTGGGGAGGAAACTTCCCTTGAATTGAGGCTACCCCGTAACTGTTTACAGTGGTGTCTTCCTTTTGTCTTCTTGCGTTTGATCTTTCACAGAAGCATCTGGTCTGGCCTTTGCTGAAGACACCACACTGGGCTGCAAGGACCACAGGTCACTTCTTCTGCCCACAACTGGTGCCCATAAAACTATAACCTTCCTACTGGCTGGAGCACACTGCTGACAGACCAACACACTATGATTTAAGTGATTTAGCTTTTCCATGATGTGTCCATGTCAGTTGGTCTCAGATTTGGTGTTTGGTAAGAAACAATGTTTACAAAACCTCCAAAGGTAAAAAAACAAACAAACAACAAACAGTAATTTGAAATAAATATGTACACCGATCCTTTAAAAATCAACTTTCTTGCTTTTCTTTCATCTGTTAATCTTAGAGCTCAGGCCTTGCAGTATTCAGCTTTTGCACAAAACTTTGAAAGAGAAGGCACTGCATAGTGATTGGAAGCAAAAGTGAGGAGAGGAAAGCTGTTTTCAATATGCAGACTGATAACAGTTCCCAAATTCCGTATAGTAAAAAGTAAAATAGATTTTCATGTTTCTTCCCAGTGCTCCAACCAAAGTATGTTTATTATTTTGTTGAATTAGACTCTGATTCTACATTTAGATCTATTTTGGATGCAGCTGATTGAGAATTATCTTAGCCCTCAGATTCCAGCAAGCCTTTGCTGTCTGTAGAGTCTTTCTCTCTGTACATCTGGCTGCAGAGTTGATGCCTTGGGATGAAATGATTCTCCTCTGCTTGAAGATGTCTGTCCACAGGTAGAGCGAACATTGCAGGGTCTGGAACCTTCTGGGGAAAGTGATGTTGGAAAAAAGCTGGACACTGAGAGCTGCCTTGTGCAAGAGTGCATGAGTCTGATGTGGGCATAAAGTCATTCATCAGCTTTCTTTTTGTTTGCTATTTTGCTGGATATTGTGAGTAATCAGCAATAGACCGTGGCTAAAAAGGGGTGGTTTCCATACTAAAGATAATATGCTGCAAGGATGGGCTCTTGATAATGAAAGCATTGGAGAGTCTTCACACCAAGCTAAAATACCTATTCTAATGCAAAACAACCTTAAAAGAACTATTTAAAAAGGATTTTCCCCTTCCTTCCTCCCTCACCCTACTATACATTAGTGAATATGAGTAAATGGTTCAGGGTTAGGCCCTAAGGTAAGCTGTCCTCTGGAAAGGGCCATGCCAGAGCAGTATGGAGGCTGCTGTGTGTGGTGGTGTGTGTCTGTGCTGACGGGCTGCAGGGACCGCTGTGGGGGTGGGAGGCACTTGACTGGGGCTGTCCCGCAGCTCTGTGTGTTTGGATGCCTGTGCTGGGCACCACAGCATCCCCAATGAGGCCACAGCTCCGTGGTTGAAAGGAGCATCCTGGAGGGGGAAAAGAGCTGTGAATGTGTAAGGGAGTTCACAGGAGAGCAGAGGTACCCAGGTCTTGGTAAAACTTATGCACTCCAAAGAAAACAGTTGATGCTACTGAAGTTCTCTGTAGGCAAGGTCTGTATCTGAATTTTGTTCAGCACCTTTGGTTATCTCTGACTTCTTCCAAAAGAGCTAGGAGCCCAGTGTGGATGTGTGAGTCTGTACTGTGAGCATGGATGCAGGGAGCAGGGGTGGCCCTGCAGTGGCAGACGTTCTCGTGCCGCAGCAAACCTCTGTTGCATTGGTGTGGGGGGCAGCTTTAAGGAGGAATGATCTGTTCTACTGGACAAGTTGTATTTAAAGCAGAGAAGTTTTGAAAAGGCAAAACTTTGTATTTCAAACAGTTCTGTGTAGCAATGAAGAAGAGAGTGTCTTGCGCATCTACGTGTTCTTGTTACATGTAATGTGTATATATATACACAATGGGCTATACATATACAAGCACAGCTTGTGTGTCTTCCATAAAATAACAGGCATGAACATATCTGTACACATGTACGTACAGACTGGGGCCTTTGTACACTTGTGTTTATTGAATGGGCTTAATACAGGGCAAAGTTCCCTTCACTTTCTACTTCCTGACAGTTCAGGGAGAAAAATGTCGTGTTGTAGCCTCAGTAAAATAACTGAGTGAATAACTTAAAGGAAAAAAAATATCCAGGATTGCTCCAGTTAAGGAATTAGCTTGCCTTGCCTCTGCAGTAATGCTCCTCTCCCTCTCTCCCTGTCAGTCCTGTGGCACCGTCCCTGGTCCACGTTTTAATTCTGGTCTCTAATCTCAGCCGCTCCTGTGATAAATTAATTGTAATGATAGAGGCCCCAGTTACGAGGTCTGCACCGTTTGCTTGTAATCTGAGCGACAGGTTTAAGGCCTGCTTTATTTAAGATGCGAGGGTAATTACATGGGAGTTAGCATATGCAGGCAGGGAGATATGATTCATTCTCCCAGCGACGGCCATGACACAGCTGTTTGTCGGATAAAATAGAGGAACCGTGTTGTTACAAAATGTTCCCCTTATTATACCTCATTAAAAACAAGGCTGCGATAAGTCAGACCTGGCAATGAATAAAATGTATTGCCCCCTGTAAAAGCTGATAGGAGAGAAAGAGGGTCTTCCAAGCAGCCTCAGGTAATTTATTTATTTTTGTTCTCTTTCACACTCCTTCTTCTTTCTTTCTGTTTTTTTGCCTTGCGCTCTCTTTTGGCAAAAATAAAAAGAATGTTTTATATTGCTTTCTCTTCTTCTTTCTTCCTTTCTTTGAACTTGCCTGTGCCCTCCCCTTCTGGGAGCAATCGCAGATAAGGCAGAATTGGGCCAACGGCAATTAGCAAAGCCTTTTGCAGGGAACAAAAGCAGTGGTTTGTTCCCATCGGCCTAACACGAGTTGTGCCTCTTCACCTTGCCTCAATGCAACAGGCTGAGAGAGATGGGGAGCTCCCTCTCCAGCCCAGGGGGCTGGGGCTTTCTAGGCAGGTTATTTTAAAAAAATATTAAAAATATTTACAATTCAGAATAGTAAGAATACATTCCTTTCAGGAGAGAACAAATATTTTGCTTTTTGTTTCCTTTCTTTTTAAATAATACAAGAAGTGTAAGGTGGTTCTCTCCCCTTTCTCATCTGCAGGAAAACAACGAAAGTTTAAACAGTAAAAGCCAAAAGTGGGGGAAAAGGCCACGAATCACTTCTGAGAACTCTATCAGGGCAAGATATATAGAAAGGGTCTTTCTGAATTGGCATGCCAAAGCAGATGCATAAATCCGTCGCCTCTGAGAGTGCTTGGGTGCAGGAGTTCAAAGGATGGCTTTCACTCTTTCACCAGCTTTTTTTTTCTTTGCACACACTTTCAGCTGTCAGACTTTGTGGGTTGCAGGCATTCCTGCTTATTTATTTTTTATTTTGGCACCCTAAGGATACAACGTTGACTTCTGGTTTAATTTTGGGGGTTTTTTTTCTTTATTCCAGGGAAGAGAAAGTAATTTTAAAGCAGTAAGAGCAGTGAGAGGTCTTGCCCACTCTGAAGGGCTGTCATTTGGGTGAGAGGCACCAGCCAACTTGAGCAAAGCTTGAGGCAGGCAGCTGTGGCCTTTTGGAGCTGTTTGTATGGGCTGCAATAAACCAAATGACGTGTGTCTTGGTTTTTCTAACAATTTCTTTTTTTTTTGAACTCTGATCAATACGTTCAGCTGCCTCTTCTCAGACCATTTGCTTCTCTCTTGCGTATGTTGCTCTTTACTTCCCACAACAGCTGAGATGAATGAAGAACACTGATTGATAGATTGGCTAGTTTATTTTTAACTGAAGCTATTGAGGGAGATTTATAAAAGCATCATAATTTCTCTCGGGATGGATATTTAAGTTATAAACACTGTAACATTTTACTAACAAGATACTGAGCTGCATTCAATTTAAAAATTAGACACAATATCTTAGGAATAACTTTTTGAAGTACCAGACACAGCAAATTAGTCACCTCTTAGGTTTGTTCCCTTGGGAATAGGTTCTGTTTGTAAAAATGCATATTGAGTTTGCATCCAAATCACTAGATTTTTGGAAGGGTAAGTTGTTGCTCACCTGGGTTATTGGCTTCCATGCAGGTGTTAGCAGTGGGCTCAGGAGTGACAGAGACAGCAAAAGGCATTGCAGTACCATGGGTTATCACCATGCTATTAAACCAATTAGGGGTCTAGAATGATAGAGCCAGTATCCAGGGCAAGGAGGATCAGATCTCAGGGTATAACGTGTGTTGATGTCCCACTGCTGCTCATGGCTTCTTCCTTGCCAGCCGGAAAAGACACAAGTACTGCCAGGTCTTTCCTGTGTCTGGTGATAGTATTTTAGTGGAAAAAGTGATTTCTGGGTTAGAAGCAGCTTCAGGTCATGGCAGTACTGGTGTTGTGGACCTGGTGGGCTTCACAAACCCATTTTACCTGTGAGAAGATGAGCACTGTACACTTGTGAAGAGCCTATCCTGTTCACATCTCCCTGCTCTGAGGACATGGGGTGTAAGGATGAGGAGGCATCTCAAGACAGAATGTTCCAGGCAGTCATTGCTGGAAGTGGCAGTGGTGCTTCAAATATCAGGATGAAGCTAGTCCATTTTGAAGGTTGATGTTGGAAAGTTGAGAAGTGCAGCATAGGCAGTCCTTGTGCAGTTTTTCCTGAATTTCTGGGTTAATCACACTTTTCCAGACAGGCTTGCTTGTCCCCTCACCTTCCCACTTCTGTATTGATCCCCTGCACCAGTTCTCCTCTCTGAGTAGATCTTGTTTACAGAGATGTAATGAAGTGTCTTATTTCCAAATAAAATCCAAAACAAGCAGGAGTAATGGTTTGCAGATTCAACCACTCCCACACTGATAATTCACTAAAATTAAAACTTAATTAAGCCAAGGCTCACTAGAAGGTTATGCATAATTTAGTAGTCTGTCTTGGATAGCCAAGGAGCTGTACAGGCAGGCAGCTGAGTCAGGAGCTGGGTCTGTCATCCAGCTCTGAAGTCAGAGCTATTACTTTGCACTTTGTACACCCACTTTTTTCACTTGTAAGATCTTAGAGCAGCTTAAAGGAGTGAGCTGGAATGACTGCCTTCCTTTTACTGATGGGGAAAGTGAGTTCCAAAGAAAAACAGTAGCTGTCCAGGCTGGTGCTATGAGTAGAAGTAGAAGAGAACCTGATGTCTGCACTCCCTCATCCCTATTCAGGCATCATATCAGCCATTTTTAAGATTTTTTAAAATGTATTCTCACACAGTAGCAGCATCTGAACTAGGACATGCCTCTGCTGAGGGATGCAACTGTCATTTTAAAGTCACATCTTGGGAGAGTCCTTAGAGCGCAGGACCAGTTAGTATCATGTAGGGATGACACCTTGTGAGCGTGTTCAACCAGGTCACAGTGATGGTGCCCATATGACTTGCTGTTATGGATTAGGGCTGTTTTGCAAGTGAGCATGGAACTGGCAGTAGAGCAGGGAAGACAGGCAGCAGAAGCAGTGTTGAACGGGAGATGGAAAGGCTCAAGGTGTCATAATGGAGCAGCAGCAGAAGTGCTAGGGAGCATGTAGGAACAAAGACTCAATCAATGTGCTGCTGTCAGTGTGTATTAGGCTGTTCCATCTTCCCTCCTCAAGAGATGCCCTGTGAGAGCTTGCTGTTGAACTAGGAAGAAACCTTTGTACTCACAGGTACTTGGTCTCTTTCCTTTATTCCATAAAGGGAAGGGACAACTTTTATCACTGGATCTGCTGCTGCCTCTGAGAAAGCTTTGGAGAGACTTGGTGAAAGGAGTGCCAAGCCTTCTTTCTGCTCTTGTGAAATGTCATTGGCAGAAGCACCACTGTGGGAAGTTATCCCAGAAAAGCTGGTGGCTTATGTCTGAAAACTATGGCTTAGTCAGTGCAGTTTTGCTCTTCTACTGCTTGCAGATACACAACTGCATCAGACACAGATAAGTACCCCTGCAGAGCAGTTTGGGTTGTCCCACTGGCCACATGGGAACAGCTGATGGGGACAGCACCATGAGGCTTTGAAGCTCAACAGGGCTGTAGAGAGTGTTGGTGCCTTTCTAAAGCCTTTGGAAGATGCTGCCTTGACTGCAAGAAATGAATGAACTAGTGGAGTTGGCTTCCCGCACAACCAGGCATGAGGGAAATACAGAACTAGGGAGGACACCTGGGAGGAAAACAGAGAGTGACTGTTTAGCTGAAGATGTTTAGAGGGGACCCCACCTCAAAGTGAGTGCATTGAAATGTTTCCCTTAAAGGGAAGGGAGCTGCAGTACTCTTACGTCTTGACCAACAGCACTGAACGGGACACTCACACTGGTATGGAGGGGAGGAACATCATAATGGTGAGGTTAAGGATCACGCAGAATGCCAGCTCAAGAGAAGGGGAGACAGCAACAAAAGCTGGGAGGGAGGTGTGTGGAGTGTGGGTGTAAAACCGAAGGGCAGCCCTCCCCTCCTCCACCTCACCCCATAGAAATCCATGGGCGGCTGGAGAGGCAGGTGAGTAAATCATGCCGCACGGCTCCATCACCGCCGGCTCTGCTTTGTGGATGGCACAAAGGCCGCCGGGAGTGTTTTATTTTTGGTGCGTGCGGGTGTGTTTTGGTGCGCGGGGCCCACCCCGGCCGAGGGCGAGCAGCGGCCGGGAGCGGGGAGCAGGGAGCAGGGAGCAGGGCCCCCGCGGGGCTGGGTGCCCCTTGTCGCTGGCCCGAACCCGCCCCGGGCAGACAATGCGGAGGGTGGGCTGGGGGAGGCTTTTGTCTCCCTGTTTTATACACTCTCTTTTCAAGGTGGGGAGGAGGGAAAGGGGCTGAAAAAGTTTTTTGAATTTCAATCAGGTTTGGCTTTGAAAGACTTTGGCTTTTGTTGCAGGGAGAGGAGGGGAGGTTTACATTTCAGCTGAGCCTGGTGGATGGGCGCTGGGGAGGCGAGGGGGAGGCGTGGGGGGTAGTCGCTTTAATGACATCAGTTTGGCTTTGGGGCTAAGCATCCAAAAAAAAGTGTCATCCCAAAGCCTGCCTATCTGGCAGGCACATGGAGAGGGTGTTGCGGAGGGGGGAACGATGGGACAGTGCTGTGGCTGCTTTCTCACTCAGTACCTCCGAGACAGGCGTGTCCATCTGAAGTGCCAAGTGTGAAACACGAACTTGGCTGAATAGTTTGTCCCCGCGAGGAACCGGCCATCCCCCCGCCTAGTTTGTTCCCCCCAACTCAGTGGCAGCTTCTACTTGCGTAAGCTGGTGAAGAATGGACCCACCCATGCCTAGAAATTCGCCTCCTCCCTCCTTCCCACCCCTTCTCCCCTTTTCTGAGAGGTGTAGTGGAGCAGATCTTTCAGGGAGCAGCTGCCTGTGCCCCCATGTCTGCCTGCTCCATGCTCACCTCTAACCTTGGGTGAAAATGCAGGACTCGGGTCTGCTCGTCCCGTGCAGTCCCGTGCAGTGCTACAGCTGCTACCACAGAGCAGGCTTTGGAAAGGCTTGCTCAGCCAAATGCTGCAGCAGCGCTCAGTTGGGTGCCATGCAATTTTCAATCTTGCAGCACCATGTTGGCGTGAGGGCACCACACCATGACCTCCACAAGCTGGTTCATCTCCCTCTGTACTCTGCTCACCTGTTTCCCAGTGCAGAAGCAGCAGAGATTACCCTCTCTGCATGGCCAGTCTTGGCCAGGGAGTGGTCTGGGGGAGAGAAGCATTGCTCATTCCAGCTTGTCATCATCTCCAATAATGTGTCCTTCTTGCATTTGGTGATGCTGTGTGGCTGTTGTCCCATGTGCCTGGTGATAGGGAGGACGTGTACCAGCTTCCATGGTTGTATCAGATGGTGCAGATGGCCCTTCCTCTTTTGTGTGTGGCCACATTTGACTCTTGCATTCAGCTACAGAAAAGCTTATTTTCCTTTGTTTTGAGGAGACTTAAAAACACAAACCTACACTTCCAAGAGGAGATCTCAGCTCTCCTAACACAGGCCCTTCAGATGCACACCTTTGTTACTAAAAATCAAACAGTGCTCTCTTCTCCTGGTTGCTGCAGTTCTCTGTGGAAAAAGTGGAGTAAAAAATGTAGAAGAGCTCATGGAAAGAAAAGTAATATGGTTTCACATTATTATTTTCCATTTTTGAGGTGAGTCCTGAATTCTAGATCATAGGACTCAATCTCAGGTTATAGAAAGAGTGGGACATTCCTGGTGTAAACAAAATAAACCCAACAGCCTTTTGATTTTGATCAGAAATATTTTATGTCCCGGAGGTGTGTATGCTGCCAGATCAGTGTGCCCTTGGCAGTGGAATAAGTTCTTCCTCTGTGCATCCTTCAGAAACAGCAGATCAATGGGATGAGACAGTGTCAGGAGCAGGCTTTAGCTCTTACAAATGGAGACGTCTCCTGTTCTAAAAACATAGAGAACTCATCTCTGTTCCTCAAAAGTCAGAAGATCCAGAACTTCAGTCCTGCCCCTAGGGTCAACACCTTTCCCCAGGCCTTATTTCAGTATGACTTGGGAGGAATTTCCACAACATAACAAAGAGTTTGAAATGAGTTTAATTTCATCCTGATTTTTTCTTTTAAAGTTGATGCTACTAACAAATATGGGCAGCCAAATGAAACCCTAGCAGAGCCCAGGAGGGCTCACCAGGAGCATGCCAGTAGCTGTGTGAGGGTACTAGCTGCACAGGGTGAAGTGCACTTCTGTCTTTCCATATTGTGTTTATACATTTCTAAGCCTACTTAGGCTTTGCCCCTGAACAGTACTTACTAGGTAGAAGTGCACAATATAAATAATTTTTCTTAGGGTGGTCTTGTCATATGCCCTTTCTACCCAGTGTGGAGTTTTCTTCATCTTTAAAACAGTAACAAGATTCATATTGATTGCCTTGAGAGATACAAAGCAGCTTCTCAGAGTCATTGTGATGCTTCATGCAGGACATGATCAAATTTTTCCTGCTTTCGGTCTCTGATGTAAGCCTGGCACTTTCAGCTGGTGACTGATATGGAGGTGTCCATGTTCACTGTGTCCATACTGAGATGTAAGGGTCTGATTTAAAAATCAGTTAGAAGTAAACATTGATCGTCAAGGAAGACTCACCATCACTTTCAGGAACTTCATTGTAAACCAAGGGCATGCCTTCAAAGAAAGCAGTCTGCTCCTACTTTGGCAGGCAGCTGCAGGTCCTTTGTATCTCTCATCGTGAGGAACTTCGTAAATGACCTGAGGTTCTGTGGAAGATATCATACAGTGTCCTGCACTCCATCCATGTGTCCATCACCACCTGTAGAACCACAAAGTGGAAGGTAGGAGCTGCTGTACTATTGTGGAGAAAGTCCTCTGAAGTGTTGACACTGGCTGGTGGGAATCTGAGGGTGACGGAGGTGCCTGTACCAGCCTAGGCTGCTGGGGGTGGCGTAGCAAAAGCCACTCGCACCTGGAGCCTGACTCAGCACTGTTCAGAAGAGAGAGATTGTCAAGAGAAGGAGGGCTTCAAAAGAGCAACAGTTCTGGGGGAAAGCAGCTAGACCTTAGAAAACAGATATATAGATACATATGAAATATATATGAAACTCATTAGCACAAAAGCTTTGAGGGTGGATGTTGGCTCCTGGTGGGACTATGTGGATGCAGAGGTTAAAGGTGGAGGTCAGGGAGGATATATTCCCTTTCTTTGTGTATTAACCTGACCCATGGCCATGGAAAATCCTGCTGTGACTCATATTTACGTTCATACTTTATCTATTTACCTCTCAGAGAGATGGGAATGGATGTCTCCTTGTAGGGGACTCACTTCTGGCTTCAGTTACATCCTGTGAGCCTCCAGCAGCGTTACGCTAAGATTTACACCAACACAGCAGAGGTCAGAATCTGGCCCTGCCTCCCCTCCTTCTTCTTGTAGGAACCTTTTTGGTTTGTGGCTTGCCCATGAGTCCCATGTAACTTCAATTTGCTTTTCTCTTCTTTGAAAAAAAACCCAAAACCTAATTTTTGCTCTCTGATTGATCCCACCCTAAAATAAAAACGCACCCTTCCTTCCCCGGGTCCAGTGAAGCTATTTTCCTCTGCTTCCTTCAGTGCAGGTTAAGCCAGTGCCAGCTCTGGTCTCAGGAGATTCCTTGCAACCCCCACTTGCCTCGCTCTGTCGCCGGCAGCTTTTTCATTATTTATTTAATGTCTTGTACCGTAAATAATGGTGACTTTATGGTTATTAGGAACGGGTTAAGGTACATGCGGGCAGCACCAGGCTGCCTTCAAAAGGAACAGGCCCGGCATAAAATGTTGTGATAATTGCTTTACTGCTGAGTGCTTGGTCTTTATTTTGTGTCCGATTTGTCTCTTAAGCCAGCGTAACATTCTCCCCGCTGCAGGAGAATGCAGAGAGCAAATTGAAGGTCTGAGCGTGAACAATGCAACATGGTGCACTGCTGGGTTTTTCTTTTCTTTCCTCTTTCTTCGTTCCTCTCTCGACCTCCCTCCAGTCATCTCTGCTCCCCCTCCCCCTCCAGCCTCCTCTCCCTCTCAGCCACTCAGGCTCTTCCACCTCTCAGCACCCTGTTTGTGGCAGGTGAGATGAGAGATTGGAAGCTGGCAGGTCCTCTTCAAAAGAAAAGAAAAAAAATATAACGATGGAAAGTACTTTCTTACAGGAAACCAGGCATGTCCTTCAGCCTGAAATCCCAAGTGCGTATCCCAGCCAAAGAATAATGATTGCTTTTCCATAGTGCTAACGATGCCTATGCATACAGCAGCTAGGGATGCTCCTGGGTGCCTGTGCCTGCTGGCAGCAGCACTGCAGCTGCCCACACACCACACAAGCCAAGGAGGAGGGAGGAGGGAGCAGGTCGTGGAGGCAGGTACGCTTTGAAAACACAACTCCCAAGGTGCCAGGGGCTGGGAAGTGTTTGTGTCATCCTGCCATGCATGATAATTGCCTTGTTAGAAGTAATTAAATGTGGATTTGTGATTCTTCCAAAGGCGAGCTTCTCTTTCCCTCCTCTTAATCATGAAAGGAAGTTATGGTTGCACTGCAGACAATGGCAACATCACAGAGCAAGGCGGCTGTAGTGGGTGCCTCAGCCATCCCAGGGCCCTGGTAGTTGATGCAACTCTTTCCGCACCTGTACACTCCTCCCCAGCCTGAGTCCATCTGAGTTGCTTTCTTCTGAGATTTATTTTTAGCAGAGGGGGAGAAGTTGAGTGCCAACCTGGCTCCTGCATGGCACTGCTGGGCTGTTCCTGTGACCTTCACAAAGATGCTCACTCTTCTCGGACCTCAGTAATCTAGGCTGTCAAATGGCACCATTGCCCCCACTCCTCTGTACCAAAGGGACAGAGTCCTGCTGTGGAGCCTCCTGTCTCTCCTCTTTCCAGAGGCAGTGGAAAGAAGGTTGCAGTTTCTCATCTAATCTCTGGTTGTAGAAAAAAAAAATCATTCTTTACTGACATGGCCTTGTGGACTTCTCTGTCTTTTCTGGGTCTCCTTGTTGGAGAAACCTCCTCTGACAAGAAAGTTAGAAGTTTCCTGCTTGTGCAGTGTGTGCTGGCATGATGGGATGGGGTGACAGGGACCTGGCCTGATGCAGAGCAGGTGAACAGCCCTTTTCCCACACCTTGCTAGTAGTGCTGGGGCCAAGGAAATATTTGTTTTACTAGGAGAAAACAGAGAAAGGGAGTTTGATTGTAAAGGAGTCCACAACCACCTTTTGGATGCCCATCCAGGAGTCTTGCGAGATGTTCAGAATCTCTCTTGTTTAAGATTAGACCTTTCTGGTTTGACCTCTTTATATTTTTTACCTGGTATGGAAATAGCAAAAATATCCCACAGACATATGTCACCTTTGAAAAAGCTTTGGTTTGAATTTTGCTCAGGAGTTAGGAAGATTTGGCCATTACCTCAAGTGTAACAGCTATCTGGCTGAGAAGTTGATATACTCAAATATTAAATTTTTTGCATTGCCTTCTCTTCCCACTTTAGCTAGAGATGTGATGCTTACTGGGAATTTAAAATGAGGGAGTTTTACCTTCCCTGGGCCTCTAGAAAATAGCTTGATTAGCAGAGTAAATTATAAAACAAAATAAGGGGTTTTTTCTTTACAAAGACCTAGGAGTTATTTCAATCAGAAAGTGCTAATCATCAATTTAAGCTTAAGAATCAATGAGTTGTATCTGTGGCAAAAGCCAAATCAATGCTGAAAATCTGACCTATGGATAGGTTTGGTCCCCTTTCTCACACTCCCCACCTGCCTCCCTTCATCCTCCTTTTGGCCCCCAGAGCAGTGACCGAGTAATTAATAAGGCATAAGAGGAAATATTAATGAATTGGGCTAAGTGAGAGGAGGAAGAGCATGAGGAAGGATTTGCTCTCTGTATCTGAACAGCTTTAATTAGCTGTTTCTTAGTCTCTTTGGTTTGGTTGCTTGTTAGGGTAATCCAGTTAAAGAGGCTGCCTTTCATCTCCGTCAGACTTTTCCCAGCAGAGAGGGATGGATGAGCTGTGCTGGAGCACGGGCTGGTGTGGGTGGGTGGGAGCCGAGGCCACCCCAAACCCCAAATGTGATTGTTCCTACAGGCCTGCTGCCTTTAAAAACAACTAAACCAACCCAGCTCCGGTGCAGCCCTCTAGCTCTCCACGAAAGTCAGCGGTAAAATGGCCAATGTGCTTCTCTGGGCTTAATGTGTCCTGTTTTCTGACCCCGAAAGGTTTTCTTTATGAAAGGATCAAGTTGGGAGCATTGTCCCAGTGCCTTGAAAAGAGCTGCACAGAATGCTCTTTTGTGTTAAGTTGCCTTTTTTTTTTTCTTTCTCCTTTTTTTTTTTTTTTTTNTGCCTGCTGTGATTTTTTCCTCCCCCTCCCTTCTGCATGATTGGGGGAGATGCTGGGACGGACAGAGACTGTCTTGATGAACCATCTGTGCCACAGTGTAATCCAGTGGAGCTGAAAAATTAAACAGCATTTTCAATTAACTTTCTCTCTCTCTGGCTCTTTCTTCATCTTCTTTTTGGGGTATAAGTTTTATTTTAACCCCTTGGAAGTCATTGGGATGGGGAAGGTATCAGACATGGGGGCAGCAAGGGTAGATCACATGTGAAAACACACACCCTGAGTCAGGACAGTGTCTGTGAAGCCCAGTGTCCTGTCTGGGGCAGGACACGCTGCCTGAGTTAGGAGATGGTTCAGAAAGATGTGTAATTTTGGAATAAATGGGCCATGGTAACTTTTTCTTACTCTATTGAAAGAGTATGTAGTCCTTTAAAAAAAGTCAATGACGTTTTTTGTTTTCTCATGTTGATATAACCTAGGATGTTTTTATTATCCTGTTCAAGTGTTTTTTTCTCTCTCTTTGATTGTAGCCCCAGTGCTATCTTGTGGCAAGAACTCCCAGGGGTTAACTCTGCATTGTCTATAACTATTGCCTTTTTATCAATTTTAAGGCAGCTTTGCCATTCATCTTCACTTCTTCATTTAATTTCCTTCTTCTTTTACCCAAGAAAAGGCGTAGTAGGTGTTATTTTATTAAAACTACTCCTCTTCCACTCACTGTTTTGTGTATGTCTTTCGTGACTATTTTTGTTTATTCTCTACAAAAAATTTTATTTTCATTCTCTTTGGGGAAAAAGGCTGCTTCTGACCTTGGATGGTGGCTGTTGTTCACATGAAGGCTCCTGTTTAGAGCAGAGGTGTGAGGGCTGGTGTGGGACACAGCGTCCCTGCTGCCAGCTGCTGAAGCACGCACGTGTCTCCTGGGTTGTTGTTACCATAGCTTTTTAGGGGAGAATCCTGCCTTTATCCCATTGATGACTGTAGCTGGCCTAGGTGCTCATTTGTGAGTTTCTCTGTCAAAGGCATTTAGAAAGCCCTCAAAACTTGCCTGGCCAGTCATTGAGCTGAGGCACTCAGACAATTCACACAGAGAACAGAGTATTTGCATTTGCAGGAGGCTCCCTGCGTGGAGTGTGTTAAATCCTGGTAAACTGAATAGAGTCTTTAATTCTGCAACTATTTCCAACAGTTTGCCTGATACTGAAGCAGGACTTTGCTCATCTATAATCCTCATGGCCATCTTCCGGCCTCTTTGAGAAACATTTCCAGTGTTTTGCCCTCCAGTCCTCTGGCTTAGCAGTTTCAGTAATCCTCATACTATTTGCTCTTACAAGTTCCCTTTAGAGCCATAAAAGTACTCCCAGGACTTCACAAGGGAGACAAACCCCATTAAATACTTTTATTTTTGAAGAGAAATGAAGCATGAGGAAGAAAAGGGACTCACCAAAGGTATCAACAGGTGACCAGCATCATGGCTCAGTCTGATCTGTGAGTTGGAAATTCAGGCCGCTCCATTTCTAGTGTAGTCAAGTTGATGGTGTCAAGGAGGCTATCCAGCCCTGTCATTCCCATATCCCCTCACTTGTGTCTCCCCTGCACCTGGGAACTTGAGTTCTCTTAACCTATGTGCTGTGCACACACAGAGGCAGAAGCACCCAGGCTCTTACTCCTCCAACTCATCGCTTGCTTCACCCCTCAAGAAACCCAGCAGCCTTCATGAGCCCTCCCAGCTCCACACACTCCTCCTCCCCAGCCTCCCTCCTCAGTAAGTTCTCTTTCTCCCATGCTTATAGCACAGCAGCAGCAGTTCTTCCCCAGCAGTGACCTCAGGGAAAGACCCACAAGGATGTTCCCATGCCTGTTTCCTCTTGCAGTGCTCATATTGGGGGCATGGATCTAGGTGGGCCCAGACTTTGTCCTAGCTGTTGAACACTCCAGGTCTCCATCCACAGCTGTGTTGGTTGGAGGCTAGGGAAGGAGGACAGTTGCTTCCTATCAGAGCAAATCTGGGCAGTCCCTGGATCCAGGCTGCTCTCTCCCACTCTGCAGAAGCTGGGAAAAAGGGGTCTGGGGGCAGTGGCAAAGCCATAGCTTCACTGAAGCCTTTGCATCTCCACTTCAGACCTGTTTCATGCAACTGAGTAAGACAAAGCAAAGATAAAATAATGCCTCTCTGAGCCAGTGTCTCCACTCCACTGACTTCTGCAGCCGGGAGGGGTGGTCAGCTGGGCATGCAGGTCTCTCCAAGTCCTCCACTGCAGTTCAAGCTTGTCACTTCTCAGGCTAGCAGATAAGCACAGAGAGATGCCACTTGCAGCAGTGTCCCAGTCCCCACTTGCCCTGCATTTGCTGTGCCCCCTCCCCAGCCCACAGCCCCCCAGGGAGAGCGGCCTGTGGTCTTTCCCTCTATGCGGGCAGCCTCCCAGTTACCAGGGGCTGCTGCTGGCATGACGGGGGGAAGAATACTCAGCAAATTGCTTTGCTGCACATGTTAAAGCAGCCCTTGATTTGATTTAAACAAAAACAAAAGAGGGCTTGGTGGAAAGCAGGGCGATTGGCGGGCGCAGGCCCTCTTCTGTGTCTTGCACACACAGGCTCACATAAGTGACAGCTCAGTGGGCTGCTGTTGAGCGCTTTCATTACACTGGCTCAGCCTTTTGCTCAGGAAAGCCAAAGTGTCTGTCACTGTGTGTCCCCCCGGCCTCCCCACATCTTTTCTTTTGCTGTTCCCTTTCTTTCCCTTCCTCTCTCTGCAGAGGAATGGGTGAGACCTTTGCATTCAAAGGGAGGATGGCTCTGTGAGGTCTCACTGAGGGTGGAAATCGCTTTAGCAGAGATGATGTTTCTTTGTTTAGGGGCAAATTGTGCCCCTTCTCCACAGCTCCAGAGATGCCAGATGCTGTCATCTACAGGGGGTCCCCAGAGAGGGGTGTGAGAGCCACAAGGGGAGAAGAAGGTCTCTGGGAAGGGAGCTGCTGGTTTTAGCACTTTTCAATGACAGGGATACAAGGGGAGAGAGAGAAGGGTTTGGAAGATTTGTAGTCTGTGTCTGTGAGACTGCATATGAGCAATGGGAAAGGGAAGAATTGCAGCTGAGTGGAAAGTACATGTGCTCCTTCCACACATCTTGGGGCCATGAGCTCCATGTGGTTACTGAGCAGTGGCTCTCCCTGGATGCTTTGGTCTGAGTTTCTGCTGTTACTTGATACTGTATCAGATTCCTATGCTGCTTCTACCTCCAGTCTTGACCAAAATGGAGTCCTAGGACTGAATTAACTGGTACAGAGGGAGATGGATTGGGTATTGCATTTCAATGTCATTCATTTTACTGGAGCTGTTCTGACCACATCCAGCTCCCATAGTAAGCTGGGGTAGATCCATCCCTTGGCTTTCACATGAACCATGCACAAAATGCAGGGTAGTGGGATCAAGGAAAAGCTGGAGACAGTATCAAGGAAGACACAGGTTGCTTGGACATGTGGTGATGGGCACAATGCTGCAGAACCTCTTGCTGCTCTACCTGGAATTGGCACCCACTGCACTTTGTGCCTGAGCACTGACCTTACTGCAGACAACTGCAGATGCTGCATTCCATCTCCCACCATCCCAGGGAGAAGCAGAACTTGAGAGAACCAGCAGAGCTTTTGAGGACATGCTTAGTAGCCCTCTCCTGATGTCCAAGCACATGGTCTTGGCTAGCTGTGGACATGTGTGAAAGTGTTTTGGATGATATATTCTCTTGGGCCCCTGGACTAGGGCTGCTCTTACTTTGGAAAGAGAGCAGCCCCCTGGAGCACATGTATTTCATTATCCTTCATGAGCTGTCTGACATCCTTGCTCAGCTCTGTATTAATTGGCTGGTCTTGTAGACTCTTGTTCCTCAGGACTCAGAGCATGGTCTTCTCAATCCTCTGCAGCTAGTCTTCACTCCTGAGCATAATCCTGCAGTCTCTGCCTTGATGGCAGCAGATGTCAGGTCCATGTGCGTCCAAGGATGCTCTCAGATCACTTCAGGCTCAATGTCAGCACTTTGGGTGAAGAGGCTGGTCAATATTTGGAAGCAGAAAGGGTGCTTGCTTTAGCAGCAGATCACTGTAAACCCTGGCATGAGGAGTGTGATGTGGAACATGAATTTTGGCATGAGTGCTGCTCCCAGCAGTAAACTCTCTTTTTCTCTATTCCCAGTGGCAGAGTCAGTCTTACCACAAGTCTGCTTTGGCAGAGAAGAAGGGAAGCAAATGTCTCCCCAGTGAGAGATAAGGAGAGCAACTCATTTGGGTGGATCTTGCAGAGTCCTCCTGTGAGCCCCGGTTTCGTACACCTTGGCTGTGCTGAACGCTTTCTCTTGGTCCTTTTGGCAACCTCACAGTTAAAAACTTTACCAGTTTCTTTCTCTCTCTTTTTCGCTTCCTTCCTTTTCAAGAGTTGACAGGGGCAAAATAAAGGCTTTATTTTTTTTTAAACAATTTTGTTCCTTCTGGGAGTGATGGAGCGAGAGTGAGTGAAGATTATAGCTCTGTGTGCCGAAGACCTTCATAATGGGGGGAGAAGCAGTGACATAATGGGAACCTAATGGCAGTAATTGGCCCTGGTTTTGACAGGGCCTATATCACAGCTCAGGAAAAAAAGAGATGTTTAAAGTAAAAATTTACACAAAATTATACGGTTTGGGGGGTGAAAACGGCTGTTTGGGTTTTATCTCTTTTTTTTTTTCCCCCATTCCTCTGGGGATGTTGCCTCTCACTGTGTTTGTGTCTCTGTGTGTTTTCACGTCCATCACTTAATCAAAGTCAGAATGTGGGTCCCTGAACAAGAGAGCCCTCTGTGTGGCACCCAGGATTTTAAAGCTCTGGGTCAGATGCTGAAAGCTGGCACTGCTGAAGTCTCCTTCACATGGGGACCCCACTGAGATTCTCTGAGGCTCAGCTATGCCAAGGCTGGTGGCATAAGAAAGCAAGAAGCACAGCAGAGTACAGGAGCCAGAGCAGTGGAGAGGGGTTGTGGGCAGGGGTACCTGTTTCCTTATGCTGTCCACATCACCAAGTGACATCCCTTCTACCTTTCTCCATCTCCCCGCTTACAGGAGGGTCTGTAAGAGCCTGTGCGTGCAGAGGATAGTGATAGAGATGTACATTCAGTGAGCCAGGCAGGGAAGGGCAGCACTGTGTCTGCAGGCTACACTGCTGCCCCTTTAGCCCTCAGCACACTGTGTTTGTGTCAGTGTTTGCTCTGGTATTCAGAGACTATGGGTCCGCAGTATCTTATCCATTGTCAGACCTTATGAACTTCCTTCCTAGAACACAACAGCTCCCCCAGCCTTTGCCAGCTCCTTGGTGATCTCCCAGGATCTGCTGCTGTGCTCCAGGTTGTCTTTGTCTCTCTCCAGCACTGCAGTCACAGAGGACAATGTCCTTTCTTCAGTACAGTGATGTCAGCACCAGCCAGAGTAAAACACTGGTCTGAGCTCCAATTCCTTTGCAGGCGTGGGCCACACTGCATGTTTTGTGTTGTCATATCACAGTGCAAGCTGAAGTCCAGCTTGGTGTCTCCTACAATCACCCAGGTTTTCTCTGCTACCGCAACTTCCCTTGCACATTTTATCACTCAATTCCTATCAGTCAGCTTGTTTTCTCTTGGGATAGTGGTGTGTGCTAAGGAAAGCCTATATACGGTAGGATTGCACCCTGAAGGCCCTTAGCCAGAAAGCAGCCACAAGCTCAGAGGTGTGACTGCGGATAGAAGCTTGGAGGTGCGGCACCACCAGCATTTGTGTGTGTCTGTGTGGTTTTATATACACTGCTTTAGACAGGGTCTTAAACTTGTACAAGAACCCTACAGGAGCCCTCAAAAAGCATGTGCATATCGTGGTGTAAGCATGCTTATCACGCACATGGTTGTGACAGCTCAGTGACAAATGGCATCACTGCAATTTAGATCACAAAACTGTTCTAGAAGATGTTTCTAGAGTTATGTTGAGTTGCAGGTTCCTCTGTCTCCAAGCTGGATTTAGCACAAAGTTCTGCTGGCCTTATAGAGAGGAGTTGAATTGGGATGGGCATACTTGTTCGTTGGTTGAAAAGGTCCCAAAACTTTCACTTTCCTGACACTAGGACCTTTAAGTGTGTCTAGCAAATAAGATGAAGGCTTGTCATGTCTGTCATCCAGTAGATGGTGGGAAATATTGTTCAAGGACTGACCTCAAGGGGTCAGCTTGGATGTACAGCATGTACATTTGTTCCATGGGAATGGCCAAATGGGGCTTGTACAGGTGTTTTGCTCCCATTCTGACCAAAACAAAACCGGTAAATTTGCAGTAGTACAGTTCAAAAGAGATGAAGAGCTTAAAGCAGGCTCTCTCAGTGAAAATGCCTGAAGGCTGCTGTTACACCTCTGTGTTAAGGGATCAATAGTCATTTGGACCAGACTGAGCAGAGAAATGACTAATCTCAGCAAGCATCATTCCCTCGGTGGCTGGATTGAAAGTGGTGTACCATGGTCCTGGAGGGTAACCTGGGCTTACTGGGCGCATGGTAAATTTGCAGACCTCAGGCAGCCCACTCTGGTGTGATGATTTAAGAATAAATAAGTGTCTGTCCTCTAAGCTGCAAGCAGTTGTCTGTTCTTCAGCCTAGGCAGTTGAGCGTTGCAACACAGAAGCTCTGTGCTCGTTCACAGAGCCCACATGGATCCCATAACACTGTAGTCTGCCTGGAGAGGGCCTTTTCTTGGCCTAACTTTTGCAGCCATCTCAGTCCCCCACATCTCCCAGGAGGAATATGCTTAACTCTAGTTTAGAGATGGGAATGAAAAGACTCAATGCCTGTGCAGCTGGCTGGCTATGGGGAAGGGAACTCCTTTTTAACACTAAAGGCTGAGCATAGCCATAACTCTTCCCTGTGCTTGCTTTGCTTTACTCTGGGGTGGCTCTCTGCCCACCTCACTGTCAAGCTCGTGTGTGTGTGTGTGCGCGTGCGCTTGTGTGTGCTTGTGCACATGCACCTGACTGACCTTAAACAAGTGTGCAAAACTCGTTTGCCTTCCCAGCTCAAAGGCAGCAGAGCTGATGGGGACCTTGGGGGCAGGGGGAAGGCAACATCTGTTCAAAACCAAACAGTGCCTCCTGCTAAATGGCCTAGAAAGCTCCTGCAAGCGGGGTCCTGGGTGGAGACTCCAGTGCTGGGAATGTTTTGTCTGGAGGAGCTGGGATCGGAGGTGGGTGTCCATGGGGGCTCCCACATCCTGAGAATGAGCCACATCTGGGGAAGTCATTTGGCTGGTGCTGATGATTCCCCAAGCACTCTTGGCTTTAATGACTCGTAATGCCGCAAGAAGTGGCCCTGTAATGGCCATTCCATGCTTGGCCAAGGGGCACGTGCTCTGCCCCTGCACTGGTGTGTTTTTCTTGTTGCCACTGGGGACCAGCACCTTCCGCTCTCCAACTGCCCCAGGCAGGGCCACCTGGAGACTCCAGCACCTTTGAGAAGGGTCTGGGGGATTTGCAGGTTGCAGTAAGGTGTGCTTCTGGTGGTTGTGCAGGTGTTTGTTCTGGCTCTGCTGTACCCATCACCAGTACTGGGCCAGTGTGAATTCTCCCTGCCTGAGGTGAGTTCACAGATGCTGTCTAAGCTAGGCTGTGGATGCAGACCCAGGAGTGTCAAGTCAGAGCACTTGCTGCTTGTAATGGGAGTGAGAAGAGGAGTACCCTGACCCTAGAGCAGTAGTCCTGGCTGTTTCACTGCCTGGGAGCTGTTTCTTCAGTAAGGATGGTGTGTTGCACTACCTGTAGGACGAATGGCCAAGCCCCAGGACACAAGCATCAGTCTTGTCTGCTGGAACTCATGTAGGACCAAGCAACTCTCATCTGGAATGCTGTGTCCAGTTCTGGAGCCCTCAATACAGNATCTTGAGAAAGCTGCCTCCTGCTAACTTGGTAATAGTCAGTAGCCATGATGCTCATGCGACTTCTCTACTGTCTAGTACGATCATTAATTGTCCATGTGATGGCTTTGGTAGCCCTCAACCCACTTTCTGGTAACACATCCACACAGTGTCAGGGACACCGCTGTCCACCGGTTGTTATCCTTGGCACAGAGGCTGAAGGCCAGGAGAGGCCAAGGAAAATGAAGCTGTTGCCGTGCAGAGTGTGAATCCTGGCTTTCCTGCAGCCTCTGCTTTGTTCTCTCTTAATCCCAGATAGCAGAGGTCCCCTGCTGAGCACCCACAAGTCATTTTGAATGCAGGCACAATGTTCTCCAGGCTCCAGCTGTGGTGAAGAGGGATAGAGAGACAGGGTCACCGCCTGGTGCTGCTTCCAGTGCTTTCATGGACTCGCTTCCTGGTTGCACTGGTTTGAGGATCTGCTGCAGTCTGCTCCTGCCCTTGCTGTCTCAACAGTGTCTAGATCTGACTGTTCCTGGAAGACAGACCTGACATTGTTGACTGTCTCTCTCTTCCTTCCCTCCTGTTCCTGATGTGAATCCATTTCCTTTGGTGGGTTCTCTTGGTGCTCTCCTGCTTCCCATCCAGACCTTGGTGGAAGATTCATTTTCAAATACAAAGCCCATGACAGCAAGAGCAATGAGATTCACGTATGGATTCAGGCAACTCTCAGGGCCCAGTTCCTGCTCAGCGCCAGGTCACAGCATCCGGTACCCCATCCTGGCAGGAGCTTGTCCGTCTTATTGGTGGGGAGCAGGGAATTCCCTCCCCCTGCCTGCCTTGCGCAGCAAGCGCTCATAAAGCCACAGGTGTGGGATGTTTGTTATTTAGTCTACAGCCTGGTATGTGACAGTTTCTTTTCTACTCAGAGTGGTTTCAGATAATTAGTACATTATGATTCCCTCACCTTGAGTGGGGGAGAGAGGAGGGGGCAGCCCACCCTCAGACTACTTGTAATTTCACATCCTGTGTTTTATGGACCCGAACTGTTTGGGGTGGGGAGTTGGATGGGGGCGATCAGAGAGAAACAGCAAGTCCTTCCCCCACGTTTGCCATCAACCAAACCCTAGGGTTGTTAGAGTAGCCAAATGTTATTTTGCAGAGTTGCAACCAACTTAATTCAGAGATGTTTGTTTGTGCTTTTTTTTTCTCTCTCTTTTTTCCCTTTTAAGGTTTGAATGCCTTAAAAAGGGAAGAATGAAAAACAAGATGCTCTTTCTCCCAGCCTTTCCATGTTCCCCGCTCTCCCTTTTTATTACACGCTTATCACTTCTTTCCCTCCTGCTTTTGAAATTGATTTCCCTTCCTTTCTCCCCTATTCAGGGCCTAAACGCTGAATGTTCGATATTTCATTTGAGGCCGCTAATCGCATTACCACCCTTGACGTTTTACAGATATCATATTATGGGCGCAAATTTGGCAAATTATTAGCGTTGTAATGTATAGCTTGTCAAAGGTATTTAAGACACTAAGAGCCCTGGGCTTATCGGGGTTAGCAGAGAGCTCTTGTTGAGCTTTTGAAATGCAGAGAGCCGGTTATAAAACACACTGTGACTCTCTTTTCAGCTTGTAAAAAAAAAGAGAGTGCAAGAGAGAGAGAAAGGAGGGGGAAGGATATCATCCGTCTATCAGGGGCTTCCAGGGCTGATAACAAGCAAAATTCTTCTCTGTGGGTTTCACTGGAAATGTGAGAAGCTTTTAAAACATTTCACAAGGTGTCTGGGAAAGAGGAAAAAAATCTTTATTGAAAGGATGTAGCCGTTTTTTTGTCGAGGTCTATTTATCTCCTGGGAGCAAGCTGTAACTAGGAGTTCCTCTTCCGGACACCAGAGGGGCTTGGGGAGGGAGAGCGGGACTCTGCAGTGCTCCTGCACTGTTCCCTGTGGTGACTCCTCCTGGCCCTGCCTGGGACGCTGGTGGCTGGAAATGGTTCCCAGCAGCTTTTCCCTCTTCTCTGCCGGGATGCTCGTTGCTGCGCCCCGTTAGGCAGCAGAGGCGGGAGGCAGATGCTGCCAGGCCAACAGCAGCAGAGACGATCCAGGGAAACCCCAGTGCCTCAGCGCAGCTCTGGGGCGGGCAGAGCAGGACAGAGCCACTGCTGGCATTTGCTCAAGTGACTGTCTCCCAAAGGGAGGAGTTTCTTCTCCGATTACTTTATTTAAAGTGTTTTAAGTCCTTTTAAAGCCCTGGAGGGGATTTGTGCCTTCCCTCGATGTCGAGATGTGAGCGTGTGTGTTTTCCCCTCTCTTTTCAGACCGAGGGAGGAGGGGACATGGCAGTGCTGGGTCACATTTTGCTCCCAATATTGTGATGCTAACAAGCTGCGGAGTTCGTCAAGGCAAAGCTGGGCTCGGGTAGGGCCGGGGAGGGTGTGATGGGGTTGGCGTGATTCACTCCCGCTGGTAGCAGAATGGATATCATGGGTCTTATTACCGAGTTAGACAGACAGAGCCCCACCACTGAGAGCTGTCAGTCCTGCCTCCACTTGACAAAAACAATCCATAAATAAGCAAATGCTTCACAGTAAGGGGGGTTGTGTGTGTGTGTGTGAAAGAGAAGGAGAATGGCTGTGTGTGAGAGAGACCCGTGGCAGGACTGCATTTGCAACGCCTGTTTGTAAGAAAGAAAATGGGTGGGATTTATGCCACTGGGTCTCCATGGAAAAGAACATGTGCCTTCATATTGCCTTGCTTAAGTGTTTGGAAACATAACCTTGTGTATACCAGGCAGCACATGTCTGGATGAAAGCATGCCAGCACAGGGTGGGTGTAAGCACGTTCACAGCAGTTTGTGTTTGCGAGGCTACATTGGCAGGAGACATAGCAGGGGGCTTACTCTTGCAGAGATATTTCATTAGGAGAACAGAGTGGGATGCTGAGATCTGTAGAAGTTTTAGAAGTACCTGTTGCATACACATTTGGGTCTGGCTGCAATGCATGTGTGCTGGGAAGTTGAAAAGTTCAGGGAAGTGTTGTGCTTTTCTGAGCACAGAGTATCTCTGAAAAGAGCTGAGGTTTTCTAAGAGAATGTCAGTGAAGGACCCCAAGCTCATGCTCCTGCATGTGTGCTGGGAAGGCTGCAGTGTCAATATGTCTCACATCCTTCCCAGGCTGAAGCAGGGGTTGGCACATAGTCTCCCATCTCCGCTGATAGGTGCAGCAGGTTTTCCTGGCAGGCCCATCCAGCCCCCTTCCACTATGGGTGCTCTACCATCCACATCCTTCCAGAAGCTGTCAGCCCCTTCTTATTTTGTGGTGCTTCTGGAGGTTTCCATCGGAGGTGTAGAGCCCACATGCAGAGCACTATTTGATCCTCAGTTTGCTTTTCTTGCATGCCTGGGTAGCTGAAAAGTAATTCATGGACCCTCTTGGGCCACAGACTGTGGGCTGTGAATCACTGCACTCTGCTTATATCTGTCAAAGAGTTTTGAAGCTGACCCTGTGCCTGTTGGAGGACAGGGAATGGTGTCTTCTGACCAGCCAGTTGAAGCACTGAACCACCTGATTTGCATGATTTTCAGTACAATACAGAGCTGCACAGCATCTCTGTGCCATGGAGCAAGTTTTGGGGCAGTGCTAAGGGCTGGAAGGGCAGAAATATCAGCCAGAGGGAGGGCAGCAGTGCACAGAGCTAAAAGGTGCTGCACACTGTGGTTAGTTGATTCTTGCAGCCTACTGGAGCAGTAGTGGGAAGAAAATGCAGCAGGAAAAAGCTGGGAAATGGTTCTGGGTTGGATTTGGCTTCTCTGAGAATTTGCCTCATTTTAGCCAAATGTGCCAGGAAAGGCATTTCCGCATCAAATGGAGCTGCTTTTCTATCTCATATAGCCGTCTGTGGTCCTTCTACCTTAGAATAAGGTACTAGGAAAATGACACTGCCTTGTCCTCAGTTGGTTTCTTCTGGGTTGAAGTTCATCCTTATGGTCCTGTTTCCCTAATTGACAGAAGTTTGTTTGATTTAATCATGGAGCCCTGGACTACCTTCCCCTCTCAGCCTCCTAAGGATGCTGCATTCACCCTCTCTCTCATATGAAATGGCGCATCGGTAAGTGCTACTTAAGAAAACACATGTTCTCCCCCTTGAAAGCAGCCCCCCCACTCCCCCCTCACACCAACACCTTTCTTTATTCGACCCAAACCTCACCAAGGGGAATTTGCAACAACTGCGGTGATAAATCCGCCCGCAGATAATTGGCAAGAAAACAACACTTGTGCAGTATATAACGTTTTATGGTTGTTTCATGTACTTTATTATAATACTAATGAGCAGTTATATATCAGGAGCTAACTGCACGCCGGATTAGCTTGTTAGCATGATATGAAACGACAGAGCAAATAGTCCAGTCCCCCTCATCCGCACACCCTCCCCCTACCTCTCGTTCCCATTTGCACTGAGTAATTAGTATGCAAATTAGACCCCGGGACCACACAAGTTCTAGTATATTACAAGGGCTTTATTATGCTCTTGTGAGTAGATGATGGAAGCGGCCCATGACAGTGTTTATCTCACTACCTCTCTCTCTTTTTCTCTCTCACATACGTTGGCAGAGAGTAAACACACTGAGCTGGGCCCAGTACCATTATGACTCCCTGAAGATGCCACCAGCTTGCCTTTATCCCGACGACCAGAGTTAAGAGCCTCCTCTGGAAACACCATAACAATGATGTTAATAATAATAATAACCCTGATGATGATGGTGGTGCTAAGAGCAGCCTTGGCTCTGGCAGTCGTGGTGATGATTGCAGGAGCAAGGAGAAGGCTCAGAGTGAGCCAGAATGAGCTCTTTGTCACCTGGGTTGTGCTGCGGAGGAGCAAAGGTTGGCCTCAGTTTCCAGCCCTGCAGGGATATCCTGCTTTCTTGTAGCACGGGATTACGGTGTGTTACTGCTCTTGGTATGTGATGCTCAGAGTGAAGCATCTTTATAGTCTTCAGTGATTTCCAAGCTATTGAGAGACAGATCTCAGCCTGAAGTTTACTTCTGGGTTCCTTTCCTCTTCTGTTTTCTGTATATCATACTTTGTGTCCCACTTTATTTTCCCTTTATTTTTCACCAAGATGGTCTCTGTCTTCCAGCCATGTATTTGATAATGGACCATTTAAATTAGACTGTAAGACACCAGTGGCATCCTGCCAGCATGCCTCAGGTGTGCACTGAGGCACAGACTGAAGTCAGTGTTCATGGTCTGTTGGTGCTCTGCTGATACATTGAACATGGTTCCATGGGCCTGTACTCATGTCCATAGCAGCTGAATCCACCAACTAGGGTGCCCAGCACTCTCTTGAGCTATTTGTCATAATTTCGGGTTGTCATAACCAGGGCTTGATGCCTGTCTGGTCACGTGGGTGCAAATGCATACAGTCTCATTCCCACCCCTCATCCAGCCTGTTCTCTCCAGGTTTGAGATTTGATGTGTCACTTGGTTGGGGTTGCTGTTTGAGTAATGAGTACTGAGGAGCCAGTAGGATGAAGGAATAGAAGGAATCTCAATGAGACCTCATCCCCACTTCTTGCACCCTTGTGGCACACAGTCACCTCCACAAGTGCATTGAGCTCCATTTTAGAAACAAGCAGGATTTTGATTAGAGGCTTCCCATTAGGAAGTCCTGGCTATGGAGCTCTTGAGCTTTGACCAAAACAAACTGTTATATGGGAGGGGTCATGCCATCTGTGGAAATGCAACCTCATACAGTCACCATAGTGCTAATGGGGGTGTCTGGGACTTCACGAGGGTGCAGAGAAATCAGCTGATGGGCCTGGGGTGGGGGTAGAGAGACATGGATCAGCACCAGGATCGATTCTGGGCTACTCATGTGTCAGGGCAAGTGTGGCAGGTATCAGGCATTAAAGCATCTCTGGGGAGCTGCCTTTTGTCAGTCTTCCTTGGGTTCACTGCCAGTGTTTTCTGTGGTTTGTTCCTGTTTGCAGCTGGCTTATTCTCACCCCAAGAGCTGACCATCCTGGATGTTGGCTGTTCTGGAGGACAAGGAGAAAGGAAAAAACAGGGGGATGATTTGGTTTTCTGGGAGGTGTCTTCACAGGGCTTAATGCTGAATAACTTTGTGCAAAAGGAGAGAGATCTTGAAATCCCAGAGAAAAAAAAATTGGCTACATTTGTCCTGAGCATAAGCAAGGGGTGGGAGTGGGGAAAATCTGTAGAGGCGGCAGTTTTTGTAAAGCGCTGAAGTGCCCCACACATCACGCCCTGACAGGCCCTGATGTTAGCTCCCGGAATGGATCACAGGAGACTCATTAGAAAAAACAAATATTATCACACGCTGAAATGATTTATGGAGAAAAATGAAAAATTTTGTGCTGTTGCGTCCTCGCTCTCCTGCTCTCCTCTGCTTTCACTCAGGGAAGTTATTTATGGCAGTGGGCCCTTAACAAGAGAAAGGCAAAGCGCCGAGCTGCTTGCTCCTGCAAACTGCCTGCATTTGATTTTTATTAGCAAGTTAAAACTTCCTTCTTTTCACCTCCCCCCTACCCCTCACGTGCCTTTATTATCCTGGACTAACTGAAATGCATTTTAATGCGTACTACTTGTGCTTTTAATAGTGATCCTATCGCCACCCCAGCAGCAAATAAAGTGACATTGACAGGGGGAGGAAGGCCTGACAGACAGCAGGGCAGACAGGAAGGAGTTACAGGCCCATGTGTGCTCCCTCCTCGTCTGCTCGGCGCCGATACCTTCCCAGTAACCCGAGAGGCATTTTATTGTCACACAGCAGCAAATGCACACCAAACCCAGCCACCGATGTATTTGCAGCCCCGGCACCATGCTGCCTGCGACGCTGGGAGCATGCAGTGCTCTGGGGGTGTGGGCTCATGTCCCTTTGGCGGTTGCAGGCCCTTGGCATCCCAGGCTTCGCAAGTGTCCCTGGCAGGGGCCTCTGTACCCTTGGGTCCCCTGCCTGGCAGGGAAACAGCCCTACAGCTTCCCAAGCAGGACCCTCAGCTCTGAGCCTTGCCTGGGTAGCTCCTCCCTGAGGTGTGAGTGGAAAGGTGAAGCAGAGGCTGGGTCTTTTCCCCTCCAGGACACAGCCTGGCCTCTGGAGCAATGTTCCTGGCTCCAGCTTGGCCAAATCACCACCCTCAGCTGTGCTCAGTGGAATAACACTGGCAGGGGGCAAAGCCCCCAAGCATGCCCCAGCCTGGCTGATGGCAGGGCTGGGCGAGGCCCAAGCTGCCACCCCTCCACATAGTTGCGAAGTGTCCCCAGAGCTACAGTGGCTGTGGCAGACCTGAAGCCCCCCAGAAACTCTCTGGGTGGCTGGATGGCCCCATTCTCCCCCTAGCTAAGCATACCCAAAGCGGCACGATAAGCTTTCCGGAGCGATGATTATTGCCTGGCCTTTCCCTCTGCTCTCTCTTTGTGCGGGCTTTCCATGTGAGCTTGGCCTGGGGGACCTCCCAGCCCTGGCTGTGGGCCTCGCTGGCTGCGTCCCCAGTGGCAAATGGGCCTTTCATGGGGGCTGGGAGCCCCACATGGGTTAATGCCTGCTGACACCTGCAGCTCCTTGGCTGGTGCTGCTGGCTGGGGGAAAGCGCAGGGTGGGGGGATCGTTGGTGGCGTTATTATGAAGAGCTCAGCAGGCCTGGGGCCTTCCATTGTCCAAGTGGCAAATAAATAAATAGAAGAAAGCTAGTCTTCCCTATGGCTCAGCAACGGGAGGTTAACAGCTGGACATGACATGACAAATTGGGTGGTTTTTTTCTGCAGGGGCCGATCCCAGCAACTCACTGTGAAGGGGAGGGATGGGGGAGAGTGGTTGAAGGAGGGCAGGGAGGGACAAATCAGCCTGGCGAGGGTCCTATTGGCTTATGGAGGGGCTTTGTCCCAAGGCAGCCACCTCCCTCCTCACTAAGCCAGCTCCCCAGGATGAGCCTGTCTCCAAAAAAACACGTTGGGGAAGGATTATCCTCCAGGAGGGAGTCCTCAATGCCGGAACACTTGCCTTAACCCTGCGCACCTGATTCACCCGCTGGCATGTCCCTACAGCCAGCCCTCATGTTGTGTCTCCCCTGGCACGGCTCTGCTCTGAAATCAGGCAGCGCAGTGCCTTTTAACGACCAATAAAACACTGAATTCTCCAGCAGGAAAAGCAGAGAAATTAATCAAATCATGGATCTGCTGTGAATTACGTGCTCACCTCCCATCTGCCCATTCAGCTGGTTCACCTTCCCCTCCCTGTCTGCAGCCCCTTCGGCTTGCTGCAGGCAGGGAGCCTTTATGGCTATTCCTGGAGCCCTTGCCATTTGTCGTGAGCTTAATAGAAAATGTGTTAAACATACAGGAAATGGCCCAAATGTTACCAACGGGTCTAGTTTGCTTGATTTGTTTCTCCTTTTCGGGGGTGAGAGGGGTGGTTGGTTTCATTTGGAAATTGTGAGTTGTAATGGCAGCCGGCCTCATCCCCAGAACAGTCCTTCATGCAAGCCCCTGCTTGGACAGTGCCCCTGGCAGAGTTTGATGCTGGTGGTGTCATGCTGAACGTCAGCCCTGGCACTTTTGTGAGCTGGGGTTTTATGAAGCTTCTTCCCAAGCCTTTCCACCAGACTCTGCCTTCCTCCACTCCAAATGGCTGCCCCACTGCATGTCCCAAGCTGGGGTCTATGACCCCGAATCTGTGCTTTACTGTTTGCTCAGTGTCACCTTGGGCCTGGCCTGCCTCTATGACTTTTATTCCCATCCTCATACCTCCCAGGACCTGCTAGGACCTGATGCTCCCAGGAGGGACTGCTGCAGCTCTTTGGAGGGCCTCCATGTGCAAGCACTGTGCTGTCTAGTATTGCACTGCAGCCCTTCTGTACAGTCACTCTTTGACCCACTGAAGGCATTCGGAGGGCTGAAAGTCTGCTCTGTGCAGTCTGAGACAGCCTGACGCAGTTAAGGGCCCTGATCTCACTGAGATTCACGTTGCACTGAATTCCCTTCACCACACAGATATGGCTGGGGAGGAGCTGCACACTCTCTCCTATCTCAGTTGATGTGCCTGAGACCAAAGGAAGGTTCTCTAAAGCAGCAAGAATGACTCAAGCTACCCAGAATATGTAGACAAGCTGTTTTATTCTATATGGGGGACACCAGTGGAGCCATCACCATGACTGTGGTGTGGACAGGCCCAAGGGAGCTGGAGCCATAGTGGGTGGTCAGGAGGGAGACTCTATAAACCCCATCAATCTCCTCCTCTGGCTCCCATACATCTGCTTGCAAAGGGAGGGGGAGGCAATAACCTGACTATCTGCTCAGCATTGGCGCTTTGGGAGGTGGAAGGGGGAGGAAGGGGGGAAACGCCAGCCCTGATCCCTTGGCAACTGCAGGCTGAAATATTAACTGGAAGAATGTGCCCAAGACTTGGCCCCCATACTGGCCGGCTCCAGCACTGCCTTCTGAGGGGGCACAGGGAGGGGACAGCCTGTTTGCACAGCCTAAGTGTCAACTAATTAATAGGAGTTTATAGGAACATTTCCAGGGTGGCTGGTTCAGGAGCAGTGGGGGAAGCACCCCACATTTCCTGAATCCCAGTCATGACCATCTTGGTCATGCTCATCATGCTCATCTTGGAGGGGCAGTAGCTTCTTTGATATACTCTGAGGTCTGTGCGGCTAAAGCAGCCTCCTCGGGTCACTGCATTGCTTCTGCCTGTACTGCCACCACACAAAAAGATGCGTATGGCTTGTTTTGGAGACCTCTTCATTGCATGGACACACTTCTCTTACCAGGGTTTTGAAGTGCCTGCTGAGTGACCCAGGTGGGTGAACTTGAAAATGTGTGTCCTACAGCAGTTCCTTGAGCGCCCATGATCAGTTGAGGAGCAGTGAGCTTCATGTTCTGCTCTCTGCCCTCCAAGGTGCAAGTGTGGGTCTGTTCACTCCTGTCCATAATTTCTCCTATTTTCTCAAGTAACAGGAAAGATTCTTCCTGGGAAGCGAATACACTCCCAACAGTATGTCTGCTGGATGGTGCCTTTGAGGCACATGGGCTGTTTCCTCTTGAGTTGACATCAGACTGTGTAGACATCAAGGAGGGGTTTTGCCTGTATATCTCTCTCTATGCATAGCATGTTTCTTGAGGTCAGCTCCCCTCTTGTGGTTCACCTGGTCATGTTGGAGGAATCTTACAGAGGCAGCCAGGATGGAGCTGGGGCAGGGAAGGACATAAGCTGGGGGAGCACCCTGGGGTGCAGGGTAGCTCCATGGACTCCACCAGAAAGAGTGGGGCTGGAGATCCCTGCTCCGAGCGTCCCAGAATTTAGGGCCTGCCTGGCTAAGATCTTTGAACAAAACAATAAATGAAGTGTAATAACCAAAACGGTGATTGTTTTCCTCACAGTAGCTGTGGAAATCTCTCCCAAGGGAGCATAGAGCTGCCAGCCTTGGGTTTTAGATCACAATCCCACTAACCTTCCTGTCCCCTGGGCAGTAGTTTACCATGGCTGTCCTCAGAGCTAGGCTCTATTTATTATATATACTGGCCTCTGTGTGTGGTGATGTGTTCGTAAAGCCTGATTGAGCCGTAAGGAAAAGTGCACTCAAGGGTAAGGAGGAGATAAATGCCTGATTTGGCTTGCCCTAAATATGGGCTTATAACCCCTGTGGGTGCTGCCAGAGGGTTCAAGGTGGTTATCCAGATGCAGCCCCAGCCACACAAAGCTGTCTTCCTCAGGGGACTGCAGTTGTCCTGTCCTTGTAACTATCTCTGAGGGGCTGAAAGGGCTGCAGGAGCACAACAGGACCTGAGCAGCTCTCTCTGAGATAGTGCCTTTCCCGTTCCGTGGATCTGCAAAGTTCACCTTGGAGAAATGGAGATCCATGACTATGCAGCGGCAGCTTGGAGCAGCCAGCAGATGGAACCTCAGCATGGCTGGAAGCCTGCCAGGTGTTGTAGCCATCAAATGCTAATGAAGAAGTTTGGGTTTGTTTAAAGTGATAGTTATCTGTAGCCTGGACCAATATCATCTGCAGATGTCTGCCTTTGGGTGACAGACAGACAGTCAGGTCACTGTGGGAAGTACAGCACTCTCATCTCCTGCCAGTGGAAATCTTCGGTGCTGGGCTTGAAAAAACCTTCTCAGGGTAGCAGAGATTAGCATGCACACTTGCCCCATGCTGTCCAAAATCACTTTCATGAGCTGGAGACATTTACAATTACCGTACTGCTGGCAGAGGAGACACACAGGTTTAGCTGGTTGTATGGACAGAAGCATGGGGTGCTGTACTGGCTTGTGTGTGTGTTTATCTGTGTACAAGTGTACATGAATCTGCCCAGCCAGTGCCCAGCTCTGTGTCATAAGTACTGTATTGCTCAACTCTGGGAGCAAAGCTTTGTTACCATTGTCAGTGGCCATCTAGCGTGGACAGTTGTGGGTCATGGCACTACAGCTGCTAAGTGCAGTAATTGGCCATGGGGCCCAGCAGAGCCCCATTTTACTTTACCCAGTTTAGCTAGTTTAATACAAGTTTGAACTGAGGCTGTCATAGAACAGGACAAGAGGTGGGATAGATGGGGCCCTGTCCCCCGCTGAGGGATGTCACGATCCAAGAAAGCCCCAAAGGACAGGCAAAACACCATTCTCCACTCCCAAAGCCACTGTGAGTTGAGCTTTGGCTGTAAATACCCCCAGGCTCTGGAAGCATTTACTCCAGCATCAGGGCTTGGTGTTTCAGACCCATCTTCAGACCTGCATCCCAAAAGTCACCCTCCTGTTAGAGGGTTGCCCCATGGTTGGCAGCAGGGATGTGCTGCAGCACATAATGTAGCTGGCAGTTGCTGTATTGCCCTGCTTGTCTTACTGTGATTTTTACTGTCATACCTGTGCTAGGTGAGAGCCCAGTACAGACTGATGTGGGAGCTGGCAGGATGGGAATGGCAAGGCTACCCCAGCCACTCAAGAAGGTATAGCACAGACATAGTTATTCATCACTGGGGTAACGTAGAGCTATGAGATCTTTCATTTTCCAGGAATCTGCCCCCTCCCCCTACTTTCAGCTTTCCTATATAATATTCCATGCTGTAGCCTATAAATGCTGCTCTGAGCCCACAGCCTGATTGAATTTGGAAGCCTTTGTTTACAGATGTCTGGCTGTACAGGGATATTTATTGAATTTTCCATGAAATGTTGCTCCTCTAATGCTGTAAAGCACAAGCTGCCCACATCAGAGGAGCTGCGTGTTAAAGGATCGGGTTACGCAAAGATGCATTGCCCTCCCTCACCATCCTTTCGCCTGTCTGGGGAGGAAGGAAGGTGCCGGAGTCCATGTACAACGGGACTTTTCAGGAGACTATCACCCTTGAGAAGAGGAGGACTGACCTGCATCCTGCGACTGGAAGGTGCATTTGGCCTTGCAAAGCAGCAGCTCCAACCACATGAGATACAGCCTGGCCAGTGCTGAGGGCAGAGCAACTCACTGCAGGTCACAACAGCAGCCAGGTCTGCTGGTGAGACTGGGGGTGCAACTGACTTCAGGTTGTTATAGTTACTCTGCTAGCTGTCAGTGGCTCTGAAGAGAGGTTGACATCTTCAGGGCATTTTTGTGCTTTTCTTTAAGGCTTGCAGTGTTAGGGTACAGTCAAAATAGTGGCTAATTTATTAAGATGACCCTTTGGTTGCTGTGTAACCACGGTCCGTCTTTCCTGGCTCACCTGAGCTGGTGCACTACGAGCACACAAGACTGTTAGCAGCAAAAGAAATAGAATTTTCTTCCTGGGAGTCCCTTATGGAGCCTCTTGGAGCATCATTTGACCTCACTGTCATTTTTAACCTCTATCTTGAAAGGGAAATGAGAGAGAGCCTGGTCTATGAAGGACACACCCGGGACCTGCCGTTCTTGCAGTGGTAGCTGGAGGAATGTGTCTTCCTTCCTCATGGGGAAAGTACAAAACCATCTTGCAAAACTCTGGGTCAGGAGCCCCAGGATCTCTGATGTAAAATAAATGATTCTCGGGAGAGAGCATGTGTTCACCATGTTAGAAAAACAAGCCCCCTGCAAACAGCACATACCAAACTCCGCCTGGAGGAAGGGACTTCAAGGGTGGACAGAGAGCAGTCTGAGCATCAGAGCACAGCCTGCCCCCCTCTCCTAGGCTGGATCTTCACACTGTTCTGAGGAGGAGGCAGGAGGGATAGGGGCTTGTTTTCTCAGATTTGATTGGTTTATTTATCCTTGGTCCAGGCTCCCATCTGGTCGAACTTCAAACAGGGGCTGCCGCAAAGTGTGGAAGCCACCAAGAGAGATTCTGCAAACAATGGTTGTGCAAAGTATATAAATATTTCTGGACATAAAAACGACTATGTCTGAGGAAGGATTAGTTTGGGCTGGAGGGTTCCCCATCCTGCTTGAGATAAGTCCTGGAGGGTGGCTGGAGCAAGTAGAAATATGTGCTCATCTACAGTTTACATGTGCATGTGCAAGGGCAGAACCAGGCCTGCTGAGTGCCGCTACTGCCAGAGACCGTAAGGCAAAAAGAGGACAATGGGAAAGTCTGTCTGTCTGCACCTGAATTAATAATAGTCAGCATACAAAAATGTTCACTGATTTGGGGGGCCAGAATTAGATTTGCAAAATCCAGCATGGTCTGTCTCAACCTCTAAAACATAACAGCTGCGTTTGAAAAGTTTGATGCAACTGGTGGGCAGGAACTCTTAACTGAAGATACAGGGAAAATGCAGTTCTGTTAGTGATGACCCTTCATGCTGTTTGAACAGCAATGAGTGCCTGGGCCAAGATCTTTGTGTGTCCTCGAGCGATGCAGCCAGTGGCTTCAGAACTGGCTAATAGGTTGTAAGTCAGCTCACAGATTACAGTTTGTGTGGCATCTCTTCATGGAAAATGACAGTGGCTGGTGCTATGCCTGGCCTAAGCCAATGTCTGCATTGGCGATGCTAAAGGGAACATGAAGGCCATGAGGTATTTGTAGGTGATGCTACACTGGAGAGAACTGCAAACACCACTGAGAGCAGAGAAATAGCTTCAGGGTGGAGAGGAGAGTGCATGCTACGTTGGCGATGTTCGGGTGTAGGAACAGCATGTGGCATTCTCAGTTGTGCTTCTCAGTATTCACATAACAATCCTTCCTTGTGCTAGGCAGTGTGTATTTCTGGCTGGGATGAGAAGAGCAACAAGGAGGACACAGCTGCCCCTATGGGTTTATTGCTGCCTTTGGAAACATTTGGGGATGCTGGGTCTTGTGGGGTTCACCAGGAGTATGTCAGACACAGACAAGGCATGCTCAGTGCTGCAGATCCCCAGGGCTCAGCTGCCTGGTTTGTGTCCTTGGCCTTGCTTCAAGAGGAACAAGGCAGCTAGAGCCTGGTGGCATGGAGTCAGCCAATGGAAGCAACTCCCTTCAGGCTTTTTTTTTTTACCATAAACTGCATCAGGCAACATAGTGGGCAGCAAGGCAAATCCAGCAGACCTCTTTGGAGCAGAGGCAGGATGTGAGATTCCTCCTCTGACTCTTTTCCTCTTAGCAGTGACCAGGATCAGTCCCACATGAGCTCTAAAACCTGCCATCCTGTGGCACAGGGCTGCCTCTCTGGGAGCCACAGCTCTCCTACCATGAAATCACTGCCATCTTCCCACTCTGGACTGCCCAAAACTGGTCAGTGATCTGGAGGGCAGGGCTGAAGCCCTGGGGAAAATTGCTGGGAAAATTTCAGGGTTGAACTCAGCTGTCTGGGATGGGAGGCATCTAAAAAAACATTTTGCTCATGCAAAGCCCAGCCTGAGCCCTGGTCCAGCCTCCAGCAAGCCACTTTGTGCAGCGACCCTCAGTTAAACCTGATCCCTTGCTTTAAGAGCCTGGCTGGCACTTAGTGGAGACTGTAAATAGCGATTTATAAACGATCTTCACGCCGATTCCTCTGCTGCTGCTCAGACATCAAAGTCTATAATTCACGCCCTCCCGCGTCCTGAGCCTTGCAAAACCAGAGCCTTTGATGTGAGCCTCCCCCTTTGCTACCTGTGTGCGGGGGCCTAGCCTGGCTGGGCTGTGGGCATGTGCACTGCTTGCAGCAAGGCGCCAGGCCCATTCTGCAAGGCATTTTATAAGGTGTCTGCTGTCACTCAGCCTGTTCCTGAGCCTGTTATCCCCTTTGGCAGGGCTGTGTGGGACGGCTGCAAAACAATGGGAATGGACCAGAGGCAGGGGAGGGAGGGTGGTTGGAGAGATTGCTGGGGGCAGTGTCCAGAAAGCACCTGGCCTCTCCTTCCCCCCTTCCCCCAAGCACCTGCAAATTAATGGAAACTTCTCCTTCCAATAGTGCTGCCTGTGCTGTTTTAACAAGTCCAACTGTGTGCTCTGAGGGCTTGAAACTAGCCTTGCATCTCGGGGTGGAGACAGCTCCCAGGATCCTGGCATCAGCCCTACTGCTCTTAGGGCAGGGGCAAATGCTGATGCAAGAGCTATGGTGCAAATAGGCTCATATCTAAGGTGAGGCTAAGAATGAGTTTCCTGGCTTTACAAGCAGGGACTCTCCAGAACAACCTCTAAGGAGGAAATAAGGAGAAGGAAAACAGAGAATCACAGAATGTCCTGAGTTGGAAGGGACCTACCACCCTCTGGGTGAAGAACCTTTTCCTAATATCCAGCCTAAACCTACCCTGGCAGATCTTCATGCCATCCCCTCGGGTCCTGTCACTGGTCACCAGGGAGAAGAGATCAGCTCCTGCCCATCCACTCATGAGGAAATTACAGACCGCAATAAGGTCTCCCCTCAAGCACCTCTTCTCCAGACTGAACAAACCAAGTGACTTTAGCTGTTCCTTGTATGGCTTACCCTCTAGACCTTTTACCATCTTTGTGGCAGTCCTCTGGACACTCTCCAACAGCTTTACATCCTTCCTGTATTGTGGTGCCCAAACCTGCACACAATACTCGAGGTGAGGCCACACCAGCACAGAGTAGAGTGGGACTGTCACCTCACTTGACCGGCTAACAGTACAGTGCTTGATGCACCTCAGGAAACATCTGGCTAACTGTAAGATGAAGCTGGATCCGTTGTAGGAGGTGGTACTGGTGAAAGCCCCTTGGGGGTCCTCCAAATGCCTAAACTCACCATGAGCTGCTCCTGGTTTGCAGCCGTGCTCAGGGTTGACTTGACAGCCCCACTGGCCTCTCTTGTCATTGTAGAGCAGAGTTTAGCTTTGTCCGTTTTATGAGCTGGTTTGAGATGCTTCCCACATTTTCCTTGACCTCTGTCTTACCTGTCCTGAGCCAGCATTGCCCCATGCAAGTGAAGGAGCCCTTCTCCAGTGCTGCCATCAGCCTTCCACTGCCCCTTCCAGCTCCACCATTATCTTCCGAAACCCTGAGCTGGATGTCTTACCTCTTTTCTGTTAGATGGACAGTCTTCTCTTCTTTGTACATGCAAAATGGCAAAATGAAGGCTCCATGCTGTGATCAAGCTGAAGTGTAGGTGAACTTTGCTGGGACAGGTGTCCCTGGACACAGCTCACCAGTTTGGCAATCTCTTCCTCTTTCTTCTACCTCTTTCTGTGTCTATTTTTTAGCCTCTGGGGCTATGGAGAGTACTATCAAGATGTGAAACCAGTGGAGGCTCTGCAAAAGGCATACACACCTGGTCACATCCCTCTTAAACCAAATGATCATTTACCACAATGTAGTTGACTGTGGTACCAAAGCACTGTAAGAAAGGAGGGAGCAAGGTGTTAGATCTCTATCTCTGCTCATGTTCGTCTCTTCCAGATCATCCCCTAATTCCCCGCAGAAGGGCTTAAAGGATCAGGCTCCAGAGCTGAATGTAAATCACATGTAAAGCACAAATTAAACTCTTTCCATAGAAAAAGTGACCTAGTATGGTGCAAAATACTGTGTCTTACAAGCCAGACACTACAAGTTGATAAAGGCATTTGGGATGTTGTGGGGATTTAAATGGATTTTGCAGATGGAATGGTTGTGGATTTATTTATTTTATTTTACTTTAAGTAAATGTCTGTCAGAATGTATTGACAGAGTCTCTCATGTGCTACAGGCTGGCAAATGGTGAAGAAAGGGCATGAATCATGTCACTTGGCTCTGTATTTAATCATATCAAACTGGTTTGGTTCTCCAACAAGTCAACATATATTATCTGTGTAAAAAAGGCATTTTACAGGACTGGGAGTCTAAATATCATTTATAAATATTTAATTCTACAAGTGATCTTTGCAAAAGAAGGATAGCTCTTCATTATCATACCTGTGTCTATTGAAATATCACCATTATTTATCATCCACTGTTGGTGCAGTGTCCCACCTAGGACTGGAAGAATTATTTTGTACTGGAGGCCACTGTGAGGCTGGTCCCATTCTCCCCACACAAGGCACTGTATGAAATGGGACACGCTGCTCTAGCATGTGTCCCCTCTGACCTGGACCCTGACTGCACCAGCCTGACGGCAGGAGGGTCTAACCATGGAGGTGCTCAGTGACCCAGTGCCTAAGCTCATGGTCACCTCATGCCACCAGACTCCTTCTTAGCCTGAGAAACCAGAGCTGCAGAAATCCTCTCTGTCTGTGAGAGAGCTTTTTGGAACACTTGTCACTCATCTTGCTATGAAAGTGTCCTGCTCTGCCACAATCTGGCTCCTTTTGTGGTTTCCAAAGTAAACCACAAAAAGCAGTGGCCGTCCCACTCATCCTGTCCCCATCCTCATCCCTGTGGCTTTCTCTCTGTTTAATCTTTCTGACATTAAGCCCAGCTTTGCCCTGCTCTGTTTTGACTCCTGACAAGGCTTTCAATTTGCTCTCCTCTCTGAAGAGCTGAGAAGCCATTGATAGCTCTCCCACTGAATTATTGAACCTCGGCATCGGGTTTCGGGCCCCAGGGATCAGCCCTGCACGCGCTGGGCTCTGAGGCACACCATTGATCTGCAGGGCTCAGGTTCAGCCTGCTGCTGGCACACGCCTGTCCCCAGGCAGCCACACAGCTCCCTGTGTGCATGGCTTCTTGCTCTGTTGTGGGGGGAGAGCCCCATCTTTTAGGGCCAGGGTTCTAAAAGGTGCCACTTCTGGGGTGTGCATCCTGCACATTCATCCTGTGTGTGTTTGAGAGGGTTGGGAGGAGACAGACTTGTTCCTGGCCAGCTTCCCATTCATGGCCAGCCCACCATCTCAGGAGCCTTGAGACGTATGTACCCCTGTTCCCTTCCATGAAACAAAGGTGTGCCATTGAGGTAGCAGAAGTGTGGAGCACCAAGATGTCTTGTTGGAGCAGAGAGCCAGGAAGGGACGAAGGATTAGTCTGATTAGAGTATGAGAATCTCACTCTTGTTGGAGAAACAAACCTCCCTCGAGAAGACACAGTGACAGGGAGTATCTCATTGAAACCCAGCTAGCGTCTTGCCCCAACTACCTAGAACTTCTTCTTTTGTTGCTGCTGCATGGGCTGATCAGAAGACAGGTTCCCATTCACACAACAAATATCCTTGGTATTTTTATATGCTGTTGTGAATTGTTTTCCAAAGACCATGGGAATGTGTGTTGACAGCTACAGAAAACCAATAGCAAGAGGAATATTTTTCATGACCTTTTTTCACTGCCATCCTTAGAGCCACCACACTGTGAAAGGGAGCAAGGAGCAGTTATCCCTCACACACCAGGCCATGTCACCATGCGTGTTGCCTGACACTGCTGGGCAGTGCTGATTACCCAGGAGAGGACAGATATCTTCTCTATCTCTCCCTTACCCACTTAGGGCATTTTTAGTCCTCATCCACTCCATGTCCTTTATCGCAGAGGCTGGCAGGATGCAAGAGTATGGCAGAAGTTGGCCCGAGAGTCAGAGTGCAAATGTGTTTCAGTAGGAGAGGAAGAGAAAGGGCAAGTGTGGATTTTATTAAGTGATAACACATCTTCAAATCAGATTATGGGATATTTTCGGGGGCACCATGACATTGATTGGCTGGACCAGAGTTGGTGAGACTATGTGGGAGCATATCAGAGTATGTGCAATCGGATCTCTTCCATTAGCCTGATCAATAGCCACCGTGTGGGGGGAGTGGATGGGAGCGGACAGGACAGTGGACAAAACTGCATAAATATATACGTGAGAGCCAAGAAATCACATTACAGCCAAAGAATCTGAGCACAACACGTGTAACCCTTTCACCCCAACACCCAAGGCAGGGGGAGCATTAACCCTTTCAGGGCAGCCCTCTGACTCCAGTGCTGGATAGGGGGATGACTGGGTTGTGGCTTGGTGTAGAGTAGGAAGAAGTGAAGCATCACTTCTCCATGCCTGGCTTGATTGAGGCCAGGTGTATTTCTTTGGATCTGATGGCACATGCTCTCATGTGCATGAGATATGAGTGACATAGGCACAGTATCCCCTCCAGCAGTGTCCCTGCCACTCTGCAGTGGGCTGCTTGTGGGACAGTGTGTGTGTGTTAGCATCAGAAACTGCACCCATGTGTTGCACAAGGAGAAGCAACTGGCAAAGGGCTGGAGAGTTACCACACAGCTGAGCCAAGCCCAGCCTGCAGGCCAGATCTCTCTCCATTGCTTCTCCACCAGTAATTTGCTGTTCAGCCTCAGGAGACTAGGAGCTGTGAGCCTTTCTTCTGCATCATCCCATGCAGCATCCCCAGGTGCTCGCAGGCAGGAAGACCTGGGTGCACCCAGTTCAAGGCAGTCTGATGGCATTATGGGAGATGCAGGAGGGGAGAACAAACACTTCCCGTGGGACAAAGAGCAAAACTTGGTGGGGGGAAGTGGTGGTAATGTGGGAGTCTGGTGTCTGAGAAGGAGAAAAGATAGAGAGCTAACATCAAAGAGAAGAATAATATTTATAAAATCTTCTCTGCTTCTTGCCGTTTTAAGAACTTGTAGGAGTGCGGGACAGACCTTGTTGTCCTCTTAGCCCATCTCCTTTACACCTCACATTTGGTATTTGTGGACAGAAAGATGTCAGAGAAGATGAAATGCAGCTGCAGGGGCCTTCCCTTCTCAACCTCACCTGCAGTGTGGTTGAGAGCCTGAGGATTTCACGTCCCTCTCGACCAAGCTCCACTTATCACATTTCCAGGCCCTCCCCAGCCATGCTTGCCTTTCCATTCCTGTTTTGACACTTCTAATTAGCAGACATTTAACACCTTGTTTTGCTTGGACTCTGCCTTCAGCCAGACAACACATCAATGGCCTTTGACTTCTCCCTTGACCCTGGCTAACCTGGCAGCGCAGCACTCTTGGCATCACTCTGAACACATCCTGTCCAATTTCCTCCTGCTGCCCTCTGCCCCCTGGTCCCCATGGCCCTCCCCAGCCATGCAGGGGCAAAGGCACGGCAAGATGTGGTGAGATGCCTTTCCCTTCGTAAGCGCTTTCCTGACCATGATTTAAAGCACTGAAGCAAGAAGAGAAAAAAAAAGAAGACGACCTGTAATAAAGTCAGCACTCTGCTTATTAAGGGGAAAAGGCTGTGCTTTACTTATACTAACATTAATTAGATAGATATATAGGGAGCAAAGAGGCCTCTAGGAGATTTATACAGAGGCCCTGAAGATGAATGTAAGGATTGACAGACAGCAACTCCCGTAGAATGCCAGGAACAAGGTACCTGAGAAGCGATGATAGGGAGCCAAAGGGACAGTGGTCTCAGGGATGCTTTAGTACAGCAAGTATGAGTGCTGATGGGTATGTTGGGGCCTGCCAAAAATACCTGGGGATGCCATAAAGCTGTAGGGAAGCACAGTCGGGAGTACCAGAGGGGTTTCTAAGAGCATCCTCAGAGAGGAGCATGTCTCCCGCTCCTGTTCCCCTCTGCAGTAGAATCAAACAGGTGTAGTGGTAGCCAAGGTCTTCAAGGAGTAGTTTGTCTTTCATGCTCTGGAAACCTGTAGTCGCTTGGATGCCATTACTAAATTGAGGAGACACTGTTTACTTTCACTACAAGACTTCTCTGTTTTTTTCCTCACTGCATCAATCAAATATTTTCCTACCATTCCCAGTGCCGGACAGACAGGAGAGCAGAAAACCCATTGTGGCTTTTTTATTATCCCCCTGCAGAAGGGTGCTTTGTTAGCATCTGATCAAGGCAGATCCCCTCCTGTTTGGTGTATCATGCCGAGGTGGGAGAGCCTGAGCTGCCCCACCCCACTGCCACCCACAGTGGGGCATAACTTCGTCTATGCTGCTAACACAACAGGACAGGAGTCTATCTTCTTGGTCCTTCTGTGCCTGCCTTTGTGGCCATCTGCACTATACTTTTCTTACATTTCTGTCTGGGCAGGTGACCTCAACCTGTGGGTCTAGAAAGGTAGCTGAGCCCCATGTCTTGCACATGCTCCATGTTTTTCGTCATCCTCTTTTCTTCCTTATCTGTGACCCTGGGGACAACAAAACTGATTACTGGTCCTTTCCAACTGAGAGCTTCAGCAAGGACAAATCTGGAAGTGCCCTGTGATACCTTTGCAGCTGCTGAACTTTCCAGTTCACCAAGACAGTTGGCGTCCTTGGGCTTTCTTCTCTCTCCTCTAAGCAGTTCTTTTACCTTCAAGGACAAGGTCTGACTTAAGAAGGAAAGTAGCTTAATTGTTTGTCCTCACAGCCCCTGTGGAGGGTCCTCATTCATCCTAGGACTGCCAAGTGCTCACATGCCAGTGAGAGACATCCCCAGCCTGGAGAGCTGGCTGTCTTGTTAAGTCTGCATTCTCATCCAGTTTGCACAGGAGGAACTTCTACACAGGGAATAGCCCAGGGCTGCCTGGGGAGGCTGCAGTGGAGGTGAAAGTTCATCTGAGCGCTCTTTGATCCATAGCCTCATGCTTCACCACTGGCCTGCCCTGCTCTTGGGTTAGGACTTGTAAAAGGGTTGTGGCTGCTGCTGGCAAACAGAGAGTGAAGGCTCTGGGGTTTGTATTTGCAATTGCTCCAGCAGGCCTCTACCTGTGTCTGCGAGCTGTGCCATAGCCACTTGTCACCCTGTCCTCCCTTTGGTTTCTGAGCTTGATTTCTTCATCCTGCCCTGGCAGTGTCCCCTCCTCTCTTTCACCCAGCCTGGGTTAAATATAGCAGCTAACTTTGGTGGTGATTAGTAATAAAATTTTAACAAGCATCCATATGAACGTCTTTCTGTCATTTTTATGAGGCCATTTACAGCAGGGAGATATAAGAGCATCTTAAATCTCCCCATAACAGGAGGGGTCACGTCAGAAGGGTGAGAAGCAGAAGGCCCAGTGTCCCATGTCACCTGCGTGGTGGTGCTGTAGGGGCTCCTGTCCCCATGATGTGATGGGTTGCTCCCCTTTGTGCAGATATTACTGGCTTGCCCAGTAGCTTTTTGGACCAGTGAGTGGAAAAGTGGAGGGGATGCTGTGGACTGCCAATGCTTGCAGGCACTGCTCATCTGCAGAGGACTACGGCACAGGGATGGCACTGGAGCTGGGGATGGGCACAGTAGCATGAGGTTAGCTCAGATCCCATAGCAGGGAAGCTGCCTCAGTGCTAAGGCATTGCACTTAGACAAATAAACTCTGTTAGGAAGAAGTGCTCACCATTTTCCATTTGCCTCCCAAGCATGCTAACTGCAAACTGGGGAATGGTTCTTGTTGCTTTGCCCAAGCCTAAATTTAGGGCTTGACTCTACTCTGACACTGTAAACCTTTTTTAGGAAAGGCTTGTAAAAGCCATACACCCTTCCTTGTTTCAGATCCATTTGGCTGCACACCAAGGGCAGGAGCTGCTCCTCCTTCCAGCAGTGCTGATCTCCCCTGCCCTCGTCCATGTCACACCCAGTGTGAGTGGGAATTGGGTTGAGTCCCTGTGCAGCAATATGTGTTCAAGCAGCTGAAGGGATTCTTTCCAGGAGTATGGTAGAAGGAATAAGCCTTTTTGTTTCCTGTGTCCCAGCTCTGTTCTTGTCTGTCGGCTTAATTTGTGAGCAATGATACTTAAAAAACTGCTGCCTGTGGTTTGGCTCAGCATGGGCGTTCCCTTTGTGTAGGACAGGTACCAGGTCCAGCCAGGCTCTAGGCTGACCACAGAGGACAGCCATAGTTCCTGGAGCAGCAATACAGCCAGCAAATTCAGCATGTGATACTGCATAGGATTTTGCTGGGTGGTGTTTCACAGTCTGGAAGTGAGAGCTCTTTCTGCACCAGGTAAGAGGCAGTAGCAAACTCTGGCACCTACTGATGCCCCCAGGCATCCAGAGAGGGGCATCAGGGGCAGGAAGACGTGCAGTCCCTTCCCCGGGGTCACAGGACCCTTTGTGTTGATAGCAAAGCCCAAAATAGAGCCCTTGAGTCTTGACAGACACCAAACCACACAGCTTCAAAACTGCTGTGTGACACCCCTTTTGTGTGGGTGCTCTGCTTCCTGTACCAGGAGTGCGGATCCAACACAGCCTCACCAACTCTTTTAATATTAAGAAAAATGCCAAGACCTGTGGTCTGAGTTTTGGGCAGAAGTTTAAGTTTGTTCCTTTTTCTAGTTTTGTTTCTTCAAAAAAAGGAAACACACCTTTGAGTAGTGAAATCAGAAAATAAGGAAGGAAAATGTGTCTGAAATGAGGGCTTGTTTGTTGTGAGCAATGTCAGGTCCCTAGAAGAACAATGTGCAGCCTCTTCATAGGAAGCACAAGCTTGCAGGAAGAACTACTTGTACATAACTAATGTACATTATAACTAATGTACATTAGTTATGGAATGCTCTGGAACCAGTTATCCAACCTCAGATCTGCTACCCAAGTGCTAACTGTGTAAGGCAAGATATAAATATCACCCATGCAAAGGCAAGGGAGCAGATATGGGGAGCAGATGCCTTGTTCTAGAATTAAAATTCACTTCTGCAAACCTCCTCATTTCCAGGGAGGCAAGATGGAGCTGTCAGCATCCACCAACCTTGCAGAGCAGGCAGTAGGGGTGCTCAAACTCCTTTCAGTAAAAAATCTGGTATGGCAAAAGATAAAAGTAAGAGGAAAAGATGGGTATATATTATTTTCATTTTCTGGTGAGGAGGTCAGAAGTGAATAGGTTGGCTAAGTCAGACTGATGCTTTTTGCTCAGGAAAGTTGACTTTGAAAATTTCATTCAGTCTTGTAAAATATGCCAGCTCTCTGGTTTTGACTAAGTGGAAAAGTGATTCTGCAGTGTTGCTGTTCCCTAGGAAAAGCAAGGCTGTGTGAGTCAGCAACCCAAGCAGACAGCGTCTCAAGGTCTGCTCCTTGTATTGCTCTCAGGCTTGAGAGATGAGGCAAGGGTAGAGCTCAGGACAGCTGCTAGCAGCTTGTGAGTTAGAGGAGGTAGTGGCTGCTTCCAGGACAAGATGATGTTTGCTCTGCTGGCGCTTGGCAGCAGCAGAGGGATGACCCTGCTTCTTGCTCCCACGCCACTCTGTTGAGTTTCCCTTGGAGCCCAGGCTTGCCCTGTGCTGGTATTTGGGTGTTTTTCCTGATTGTTTCCTTGGGTCATATGAGACATCTGTATCTCTGTGAGCAAGAAGGACCTGATGCTCCCTCTGTACATCACTTCATGTTGCTACTGAGAAAGCCTTGGTACTCCAGATGAGTTTAGTGAGCTGAGATGTGCCTTGCATCCTTGGTGCTGTAAATAACATTCTCCATCCTTCACACATGCACATGCTTTCATTCCATGACCATGTGTTCACTGCGGTCATTGATAATGATTAGGGTCCTGGGATCAACAAAGTGACCTGTTTGCAGGAGTGAGGTCCCTGAGCTTGGCAGAAGAAGGCACCTTGAGGCCCCTGGAAGGGTGGGATTCTTGGGGACAGTGCTGAGGAAAGCCAAGCAGAAAGAAGAGGGCAGTGGCTGGCAACCCCCATGGGTGGTGGTATGCAGGGGTAGCCCTGCTCTGTGGGGTTAGAGCGTGCTCAGACGGGAGGTCAAAAAGGCAAAGTTTCTTGGGAGGTGAATTATCAGTGGGAGCAATATTGGCAGGTCAAGCACATTGGTGCTGGGGTAATACAGTTAAGGTGCAGAGCCTCGGAGGGAGCCCGGCCGAGGAGTGCAGCATTAAAGCAATGAGCCCAGCTTAATCTGCCCCAAGTGAGGGCAGTGGGGTCTTTAATATTGTGTCAGGCTCGCAGGCCCTTGTTGGCGGGTTATTCTTCATGGCAGCTAATGCCACTGGGCTAACTGAATTAGCCCCTCCTTCTGCGGGGTGAGCGTGGGGTTGCCGGGAGGGCGATCATGCCTCGCAGCTGCAGGGAGAGCAAGTGATGGCCTGGAAATTCAATCAGGTGAGGAACTGCCGCCATCCCCAAAGGACAGGGAGTAGCCAAACTGGGGAGGAGAACCCGGGATAGAGACGACATCGGTACCTAGCTCCATGCTGGCCCTGGGCAGGATGTCCTCTGGAGACTGCTCCCTTTTCTTCATGGCATGAAGTGCTGCCCTGCAGCCTGCAGTTCTGCATCCACCAGCCCTCTGGGTGTGCCTCAGAGGAGAGCCCATCCATCCATAACTCTGTCCTAATTACCAGCTTGCTCAGAGCTGGGTGCAGTATTCCCTTGCACACCCGTAGGGAATCACGGCATGGGGACGTGCTGGGACATGGACTATGTCTCCAGTCAAGTTGGGCATCTCCAGGCTCCAGTCTTCAGTACACTTGCAGCATTTCTGTTTGATCAGAGAGGAAGGTTTGCCAGAGAGAGATAGCCTAGCTCAAGGAATCGGCCAGGAATTGGCAAGTGGGTCTTTTCCCTGGCTTTGCTCTTGAGATTTAGATGCTCCTCTAACAAGATGCTGACTGATAGCATGATCCTCTTTGTAAAGTTTTGTGGGATGCACAGGCAGGGAGGATGGCTGAGGGACTGGGTACAGCAGTGGCTAGGACTCATCTTCTGTCCTTCAGGCTAAGGGAAAAGGAAAATCTGAACCTCACAGGCGTTTGCTCGCTGTCCTCCAAATCTGCCACTGCTTTTTTTCTTTTGCAGCCTCAGCAATTGCTTTCTCCTTCACATATAATTAAAAGCACGCTCCTGGCAAATACTGCAGCACATCCTGAGTGGGCAGTGGTGTTTGTGCCCACCACTGCCTGGATGGTGCTGAATCCAGAAGGGCTCACCTGTGTGCCAGGAACATAGACCAGCCTGCACCCACATGGTGGTACTTTGTCAGTCCCAAGGCTAGGAGTGGCTGTGGGGCCATGGAGGATGCTGTAGTCTCAGGGGCCTGAAACGGCAGATCTGTGGCACAGGGCTGCTCCACACCTGTGGGGCACAGCCTCCCTTGCCACACTACACCAGCCTTCTCCCTCCGTCCATGGTGCTGGGGCTGATGCAGTCTCCTTTCCTTTCCCAGGTGCCCCTTTGATCTTCAAACCTGCCTCATCTCACTCCACCCTCGCTTCCCTCACATCATTATAAACTGAGGATTTGGCTGCCTTTAAATTGTCATATCTATCAGACAAGCTCATGTCAGCCATAAATTCTATAGTAATGATGCTTTTCTAAGTGGGTCGACCAGAGCTATTTCCGTTTCAGCCTCAAGTTACTGCACTTTTCTCCCCCCACCCTGCGGGGGCTGGCAGCCTCATTTGTTGTCCCCCTAATTGTCATTTCTCGCATATGCACTTGGGTAGAAGCTGAAAGAAAACTGGCCCTGCTGCCAGCCCCGGGCTGGGGCTACCCTCTGTTCCCACAGGTACCTCCTGATCTTTCCCCCTGGGAGGGCGCTTCAGAGAAGGAGAAGGGGCTGGAGGGGCAAGACAGCACCAGCTGCCTCTAGCACAGGGAGGAGGAATGGCCACAGAAGCCCACCATATGGATGCCCTTACCTCTCACTACTCTCCCCCCCTTCCTGAGCCTTGCAAAACCAGCCTCAAAGTGTGAAAGCTGTAATTGTAAGTAATCCCCACACACTGCGGATGGTTTGAATTTGTCAAAGCAGGAATGTGGAAGGGAGAAGGGGAATTACTGCCCAGACACGCTGCGGGGCCAACATCTGCACGAGTCATCAGTGCACATCTGGCTGCAGCAGCCTGCACTTGGTAGGCCAGATGGTAACTTTTTAGCCCATTGGGTCTGTCTCAAGATCCCACTAAGAGCAGGGCATGGATACCCCATGACTGAGAACCTTAAAACTAATAGAAAAATTACTCCCTTCACCTGATATTGTTGCTGATACTGGGGGTGGTCACACAGACTTTCTCTGCCTTAGTTTTTCCATTTGTGAAGTAGATAAAGGCTGCCAGGAGCGTACTTCAAGGTACCCATCTAGTTCTTCTGGAGAGGAGAGTGGCCATGGCCACCGTATCTCAGGTTTTCCTAAAGCTGGCACTGCTTTGCAGCATACCCCAGTGAGAAGCTGGAGCAAAGGACGTGATTTTTACCTCCAGAAATGAGCAGCTGAGGAATGGTTTGGGTTGGAAGGGACCTCTGGAGGTCATCTAGTCCAACCCCCCTGCACTGGGCAGGGACATCCCCAACTAGATCAGATTGCCCAGAGCCCTGTCAAGCCTCGCCTTGAATGCCTCCAGGGATGGGGCCTCAACCACCTCCCTCGGCAACCTGTTCCAGTGAGGTTGATCCTTGCTTACTTTCTCTTTCACTTGAGCATGGTCCCAGAGCCAGCAAGCTTTCTGCAGAAATCCTGCCTTGAGGTTCAGTCCTGCAAGGCTGAGCACTCCTCAGTACAGAGCTCCCAGTGCAAAGCAAAGGATTTCTCTCCTGCCTTGTAGGATCAAGCCTTTGCAGAGACAGGTGAGGTGGGATGGGGAGAGCAGGACTCATGCCATCATTACTAGGTGGTCTCTGTTGCCTACAGGTGCCATGAACTTTAGTTGGTCTGTTTACACTGGACTGGCCTGGAAAGCCTCTATCACACAGACAAGATGTACTATTGGTAATTTCTTGCATTTCCAAGCAAGCCAGTCCTGAACCCTGGGAAGGCTGCTGGTACCCAGGAGGAAGCAGAAAGGGCTGGGGAGATTGGAGGGCTCAGGGCATGGAAAGGGGCTGCAGTCTTGGCAATGGGGGGCTGTTATGTCAAACGCCTGGTTTCTGTGTCCAGGCTCAATCTGATCTGCCAGTGAGAGGGTGGAACAAGAATGAGGGAGGTTAGGCAGATAGATAGGCAAGTGGCTTAAGATGCACGCGTTACCATGCTCTGGGATGAGGGCTGGCCCTGAGGGGCACTCTGGCAGTGCCTCATCTCTTAGATAGCTGACCCTCTCTCTCTCCTGGATGGGAAAGACCTGCTGGACCTTCTCATCCTGACCCCTTGCCTCTGAGGTTTCTTTGGGAATGTCCATGGTCAGGGTGTAAATCCTTGCTGCCAGTGAGCTGGGGGAACTTTAAGCAGCAGGCATGGCTGTTACATCTCCTCCCAAGAGTGGTTGAGCTCCCCAGCTAAGTAAAGAGCCTTCTGGGGGATTACCCAGGAGCAAAAGCATCTTCTGTTCTGTCACTTACACCCCTCCATGCTCTCCCAGCCCTGAGGAAAGTAGCCTGACCTTGCCTAGCAAGAAGGCAGATGCAACCTCCTCCCCAGGCAGACAGCTTCCCAGATAACCCCCAGATTTCTGAGGGCAAAGTGGGTGTCAGAGGCATTGTCTCTTTGGAAATTAATTTTCCTGTCGATTTCCTTATTTCTCTTAATTGATGAGGGGCAAGTCTTAGGCATGTTGCCAGCGGCACCAGCCACAGCCTCCCATAGGTAGCAGCGGAGCCAAAAGCACTAGTTCTGAGGGCTGGGGAGTGTAATGAACTCTCAAAGGACTCGTTGCATCTCAGTCCATGCTCTAGATTAGCTGAGGAATCATCTGGCCCAGCTATTAACTGTCCCATTTAACATCATAAATTATTAACCTAATTTTGAGGAGGCCCAGTGACAGATCATGCTGATTTTGTCAGCTTTTTTTCAGCCTCTCATATAGCCTTGCCAATGTGGGGTAAGCCATTGGCAGGGCTTGAGGGTCAGGACCTCCAGAGAAGGAGAGAGATAGGGCAGCACAGCCTGGCTGCTGGTGGAAGGACTAGCTCTGCCTTGTCTTCCCACCCAGCAGAGAGCTCAGGGAGAGCCCAGGCAGGCAGGATCCTCTAGTGGAAATGGGGGATGTAAGAGCTGTTCCCAGAGAGGAGCAAAGTCCTCTACTCCCCAACACCTACACTCATGTGTAGCACATCTGCACCCATGTACTTCTGTGTCCAAGACCTCTGCCCCTTGCTGGGCAGTATGTGCTGCCCACCCTCATTGCAGTCCTTTACCAGAGGGGGCTTTTAGCTTGTTTAAGCAGCTGTTAGGATGCTCTTTAGTTTGTACAGCAAAGGCCTGGGGTCAGGAGTTTTTTCTTCCTACACTTGTTGTAGTCTAGAGCTTTGCTCAAAAAGTTTCCTTCCTGGAAAAAGTTTTAAATAAAATAGGGGAGAAAGTGGATTCTTTGATATTAAAGTTTTAAACCATTCAGTGTTTTTTTTTTAGCTGATTGAAGCATAATGAAAATTTAAGGGCTATCATCTTTTCTTTCTCCTTTATCTTTCCTTGAGAAGAGAGATGTGTGCAGAAAGAAGAGGCTGAGAATTGCACTCAAACCAGCATTTTTTTAATTAAGTGGAAAAATTTTGAAGTCATTTGGTCTGTCGAAAAAACATACAAAACTGAAGAAGCACAAGCACTGTAATCCTTGTAAAATGCCTCTTTCATTCTGGCATCACAAAAAGGACTTTTTGTTTCCCCAGGAGCAGCTGTGCTGCTCAGTGCTGCCTGTCCACGGTGTGTGAGGGCATTTCCCCATGCTGCATCCCACAGAAGGATGGCATTTGGGAGCCAGTATATCCCCTAGACCCACTCCGCTTCGAGGCTGTGCATATTCAGTGGCTGTAGGACCAAGCCTCATTCTCTGACATGTATTTCTGTGGCTGGAGGTGTTTGAGGTCAGGATCAGATGACTGCATTGCTGATGAAACAAACCCCAAAACAAGCACAAAGAAATGCTTTTGGTTGTGGTGGGGTCATGGAAAGGTGTCAGAGTCTGCATTAAATTGGCAAGAGCCTGTACCACTAACCTGGACATCCTTAAGTACCCACCTACTAACCAGAAGTGCCTGTGGCTCATAGTGTGGTTAGTGCCCCTCTTTGCTTTAGACAGTGATATGGAGAACCCTGAATCGGCAGACACACAGCATTGGTGCTCTCATGTTCCCCTTGCTTGATGCAAGGCTATACAAATGTACAGAATAGAGAAGGTACAAGGAAATCACCTTTGCCAGTGGCCTGACCCTGGCAGTGCACATGCAAATACAGACCTGCACAGGACTGATGCCCAGCACACAGATATAAAATACAGTGCCCTGCAATAAAACATGCACTGCTAGTCTATATATTTTGCAATCTCTTTAAAGATTTTTTTTTCTTTAAACCCCTCACCCCAGCTCCCTCTCCATTCTCCCCCCAAAAAATTATTACAAAGAATTATTGCCATTACTACGTCTTTCCCAGTGAAAGGAGAAAATCGCCTCATTCATAATTTATACCCTCAATTACTATTAATAAAGAAATATTTCAGCAGAAAATCGCCTGGGAAAATTACACGTAACATTGCATTAACATTCTATTTGAACATTTTCATCACATTTGTTATAGAGTTAATAAGAGGGATATGCTCCCCTGACTTCTTCATGAAATTATGGGCTGCCTATGATAGTTTAATCTTTTAGACTTTATATAATATATTCACTTTACTAATTGAGCTATCCAAGGAGCAGTTAGGGATGTTCTTAAACGTGGAAGACAAAGTAATCAGGGCCGTGACTTCCTGACGAGAAGATCTTCTTCCGGAGATGAGGAGCCGCACGTGTGAGGAGCACTCACATACGTGTTTGTGCGCCGCTCCATTAGCCCTTCCCTTAACATCCTGCCTGTACTTGGAAGCAAATGTGAACAAAAGCTGGAGGTGATTTTCAGACTGGTCAAGTATTCCCCAAAATCTGCTTGTATTTCAGAGTGAAAGGAGATCTAGTGAGCTTGAGCAAGCTATTATTTTTAGAACAAGAAATGCTCAGCATGAGGGGTGGTCTCAGGAACAGTACTTCATGCTTAGAAGCCTTTACACTCAAATTTTCCCCCACCTGCAGTCATGTACAGACCTTCTCCAAAACTCTGGACAAGGAGCCAGGCTGGGTTGGACAACCCCTCTTCTCTCTCCTAGCTTCTGCTTCACCAGGTACTGTGATCTGAGGCATGTGGTGCAGAAAGGCTTCCCCCTGCTCAGGGTACAAACAAACCCAAAACTGGGCCAGAGGAAAGAAGCAAGGTAGAAGTGAACAGTGAGAGATGACACGTTTTGGAAGATGGATACTGCTCTGGTGCACCATGATGGTGCTACCATGGCAACCAAAACGGACAATCTACTTGTCTCCAAAAAACCTGAGCGACAGGAAAGCCTTGGTTGCTCTCTCTTCTGCTCCTGCACCTGCAGTCAGGGACCTCAAGAAGTAGCTGGAGCCTTGGTCCAGACTCAGCTGCTCTTGGACCCTTCTTTGCACATAAGTAGTGTTGGGCACTAAGAGCGGAACCCCTCATCCAGTTTGGGAGATGAATGTAGATCAGGGTCCCTCTGTGAGATCCTCCTTTCCCCTCCATGTGCACTTGAGGAGTCCCTTACCACAGGATGACACTCAGAGCTCTTGGTTTCAAACAGGAGGCTTCCCCAGGCAAGAGCAGGCAGTGGTTTGGGACAGGACCATATGGAAGAGGGCTGCATTGTCAGCATGCCAGGACGTTTCTCTCTCATTAAGCTTAAGTACATTCAACCACAAGCAGGTGCAAAGAGGGATCCATCACTGCTGAGCAATGGCCCTGCCACCTGAGATGAAGGCGAATATCTAATCTCTGTTAGCTGCCCCTGATGAAGGACCCTAAGGGACCATAGGAGCAGCTGCTTCATTTCAGATCTACAGGGTGCTGGTGTCCCCTCTGCAGCTGCTGAAACCAGGCATGGGCAGGGAAAGAGTGGCAGAGCACAAAGTAGCACATAGGCTCATAGGTGAGGATTTGCAGTCACCCCCAAAAGCCTCTAGAAACCAGTGGCCAGTGCTGACAGCAAGCCAAAGGGTTAATGAAAAGCTTTCATGCATTGGGATTCATTAACAAGGACTCACTAAACAGCAAATAAGAGCCTGGATGTTGCCAGTTGAAGGCAGCTTCAGTGAGTGAGGTAGCCTGGGGCTGCAGGAGAGTCCTATGCTGGGGGGAAGCCATTGAGCTTCTATCACTCCCCAGCAGAATGCAGCCAGTACATCTCACCAGAGATGGGAATCAATGAGGGAAGAGTGTGAGTGCCAACAGTGAGCACACCTTCACCATGTGCCTAGCATTTTGACATCTGTTCATGGTGCCATCAACCCATCAGGCCCAGACAGGCTTAACGCTTCAGACCCCTGGTGACATTCAGTTCTGTCACTGGGAAGAAGGAGCTCCTGCCAGTTCTGTCCTCACAGCCACTGTGAGCTCATCAGGCAGGCAGGAATAGATGCCTGACAGTCCAAATTTGTGACTTTCCACTGCAGTGTGAGGAATGGGGAGCAGAGCACCTGTGCATGGTTGCATGAGCCATGAAGCTCTGTTAGTGCTTTCACGGTGCAGCACAGTTGTGTGTGTCTGGTTTCTCATGGGATGCACTGCACCCTCGTTGGTGAGTTTCCAGCCAGTATTTTCCTGGGTGATAGTGTGCCACCAGCCAGCACTAAGGCAGGCTGTGACCGCCTGGCCTACCATCAAGCCATGCAATCCCACATCTCCCCATCAGCCTCAAGATGGGCAGGGGGCCACAGGCTGCCCTGTGTGCCAACACATCGGAAGTATGCAGTGTTGGGCATCTTTCCAGGGACTACACAGACAGCCTGGGCATGGCAGAGGCCGAGGAAGGTGAGGCACAGACTGTCCACCCCGGGGATGGCCACTGCCTGGTCCTGGGCAGGATGGACTATGCTGTAAACAGGACAAGGCTTGTAAACAGGGCTCCAGCTGGGGTAAGTTTAGCCCATTGGTATTGCAGTTCTGGCATAGCAGGACATGGTGTCAGGGCATTGTCAAGAGGAGAGAAGGAGAAAGAAGCTTGAATAAACAAACACAGCTTGTCCTTTTATTTATTTATTTGTTTGTCCCAGCATTGTTATTTCAGAAGGACAATTGCCCTGCAGATCGAGGGAACAGGCTGGAGTTCAAGTGAATTTGGCTTCCAGCGCCACCCTTTTTAGATTGTGTTTTCACATGGGAATGTATCCTGGCATATGGTTAACTCCATGTTTATGGTAACTCCACGGATGCTCTACATTCATCTCGGGGCTGGTTCACAGGGATATGGGCTGTGTTGAAGCCCAAGTGAGGCTGAGTAACTTAGCGTTGGCTGTCATGTAGGTCTTTGTGTTTTCCATGTGCACAGCCTGGACTAACACCTGTGGGTGGTGTCTAGGAGCACCTGCGCAAAGTGATCTGTGCTCACCATGCATCTGTACATGCTGCCATGGGCAGATGCAGCTCTGGAGGTGTCCCTCCATGGCAGAGGGGACACTGTAGAGGTGAAAATCTTTGCAGGACTTCAGAAATGGGTATCAGGACTCCTGAGGCTTTTTTCCCTAGTTCTGTCATGGGGTTTGGACAAGTCATATTCCCTTGACAAAATCATCCATGATCTTGGGAGCAAAGGGCATAGATCTCCTCTGTCAGTCCTGCTCTGTGAGGACCTGAGTCTTTTCTAAAGGCCATGTTTAGAGGATGCCTAATTTTCACGTCTTAATTTTATTTTTCTCACATCTCTCTCTGACACACACATATGCACACTTCTATTGGAAAAACGATTTTAATACCCATGGCACATTGTCCTGGTGTGATATAAAATCCAATGACATGTGGCATTTGGAAAAGGTCACTTCTCCCATCAGGATTCATTATCCTACCTCAGCCTGGGAAGCTATGGGGTTGCCCCCACCTCCGCAGACCTCTTGCCCCCTCCTCAGCTGTGGCAGATGAGCAGGGAGAGGGGATGAAGTGGCCCCACTGGGGACTTTGGCAGTGTCAGGGCAGTCCTTGCAGTGAGGGCTCTTGTTTCTCATGTTGAGGTCCCTGTCCTTCTCCATGCCTTGATTTGCGCATCTACCACAGGGCAAGAAGAGTTACAGGGATGTGCTACTGGGAAGTCTGGGGCTGCAAAGCCAGCTCTGTTGGGTGCAGGGGGCTCAGACCAGCTTTTGCCTGTCTCCTCCTGCTCACTGCTCCTCTCTGTTCCCTCTCGAGCAGGAGCTGGTTCTTGTGGTGCCCTTGCTCTGCACGGTTGCAGAAGGGAAACACTCCCCTTCCCTGTTTCACTTGTACAATTTTTTGGCTGGGTTGGTTGGGAAGTGCCCTTCTGTGTTGGTGCTCACTACCACCTAGGCAGAACTGAGAAGAGAAGGCAGAGGGGACATGGAAAGCCCAACTCCTTGCCAGCTTCCCCACCAAGCACAGGGCACCAGCTGACCTGCACTGAGTGTCCCCAGCTCCTGCGGCAGACCAGCAATACCCAGAAGGCTGGGTGTGACAGTGCTGGGGGTTCTGTCCTGTTCCTTGGTGACTGCCCATTCAGGGCAACACCCTGGGCTAGAAAAGGGTGCACATTGCAGGTGAGGGACAGCAGGTCAGGAGTGGTGGATACTCTCAACAGGGAAAGAGTGACAAGCTATCCAGGGGTGATTACATGTTTTTACCTTTCCTTGGACTCATTTCTGCTCAGACTTCCCCAGCACCATCTTTGTCCAAGCATATCTGCCTCCTTAAGGTGTTTTCAGCCCAACTTGGGGTTATGCCATGGAAAGGTAGAAGCGTGCAAGAGAACTAAGCCTGCGGTGGAGGCTGCCTGGGGGTACTCAGGGCATGCAGTCCCCTGATGCTGGGCTGTTCCCCAGCAAGCCATCCTGTGGGCAAGAGGACTGCAAGCCAGGGCTTCTCTGCTTGGTCACAAACTACCTTGGGGAACCTTGGGCAAGTTATTCACCTTGATAAGCCTATTTCTCAGCTGCAGGGGAGAGGAGAGGCAAGGGTGAGTGCACTGAGCATGAAATGGGCAGGAGGAGGGCAGGAGGTGAGGAGCAGGAGCAGTTGTCCAAGGAGAGGAGGATTATTTTCAAGCAAGAGGTGGATTTTGATGCCTGCTGAAGATGACTTTTCAGAGTATTGAGGGTAGTGGTGAGTGTAGTCCCTTCCTACCATATAAACACCCATGAGTTATGGGTACCCCAGCCTCTAATTATGCAGTCAGCCCCAAATAGGCTGTGTCTAACGAGGCTGACAGACTAATATCTCAAGAGCCCTTAATGCGTTATCATCTCTTGCTGTATGACCTCATATTTATAACTGCTCTGGTGGGAGGTTGAGAAATGTCCTTCTCTTCCCCCAGCCCCCTCCCCAACTTTCTCCCCACCAGAGCAGCAGCTCTTCAGCCTCATCTGTTAGGATCAGGCGACTTCTCTCCATCCATCATGAGCAGAGTTCACGCTATTAGATGATTAAAGACATTTTTTATAATATTTGGAAGAGGCTTTGAAACGTCTCACAAACAGTGTGATTAATGCCTGCTTAACCCTCGCCTGACTGGGATGGTGTGGTGGGGAGGTGGGTGCATCCCGGGGCAGGGCTCTCCAGGCATCTCAGTGCTCACCCAGCTGTTGGGCACCCCAAGCTCTGACAAGGTGTGATTCATGAGCAGAAGGCACCTGCAGGAAGCTCTGGCCTTCAGACAGTTCCTAACGCACCGGGGACTTGGTGGTTTCTGAGGCTGTAACGGCTGGGGCAGGAGGAAGCAGTGCCTGCCCCCTCCTCAGAGCTTACGCAGAGGCCCCAGGGGTGTGCTGGTCCAGGTCCACAAGCCAGACCATTCCACACTGAGGCTGTGGGTTTCAGGGGTGGGCAGGGAGAGGAGGTGAGCAGCCTGTGCCCCTTCCTGGCTCTCCTGAGCTGGTGGGGTGTTTGCTTTCCTCATTTCCCATTTTTTTTCCTCTGCCTCTCTGGATGACTTGCTTTCAGAGGCGTCTCCGAAAATTATCACGGGCATCTAGATGCTCCAGTATGATCTACCTTTAGGCTGCTGCATCCTTGCTCAGAGTTTGCCATAAAGACCTGTGGGGCTGGTGGACATGTTCATGCTAAAATTTATGTTGGCTTTGCTCAACACCTGTGAAAAGCCAAATCACTTACATTCAGTGATGTTGGATCCCACTGGGGAGTGGAGATTCAGCCTTGGATGGGGGAAGGATGCCCATCTCCTTTGACCACAGACATGATGTTTCATAATCTCAATTTCTTGTCAATTGATTGCCAGATAGAAGCGACAACCAAAGAGGGCCCCAGGCGTCTGCAACTGCCACTCATCGTATGATTTTAACTCTCCCCCTCTGTAAGTTTGCATTATTTTCTTCTTGTTGTTATTATCTAAAGAAACCTCCCCTCCCTCCCCCTTCAAAAAGCCTCCTAGAAATCCCAATGCCCTTGTCAATTTGGTATTCAATGTACAAATAGCTAAGAAGGGTTAATGCATGATTAATAGGTGTTTTATTAAAATGGTTAATCTGTCATTATAGAGTCCAAAAGATCAATAGATTTCTTATAATCATGGCTTAAAATCATCTTTAGCACCCTTGCTTATGGGCTTAAGACCCTGAGCAAGATGCTTAGGGGACCTGGAAGTATCCTGTTAACTGCTTCTAACCCTTGTGCCATCTGAAGTGTGTCCCAAGCTCTCACACAGAGAAATGTAGAAACAGGACTGCACATACTGTTATCGTAACCATCCAACTTGTTCTTTATGGGTATTAAAATTGTCACACCTGAGAGACAGAAAAGGGAAATAGTAAGAGGGAGAAACTGGGAATACCACTGGATAAATGCTCTTTGTTATGACTGTCAGCAGCACCCAAGCAGAGTGAGGCAGGGAGATGGCTGGGCTGTCTCCAATCCATTAGCGCCACTGCAAAGCAACAAATGTTGGCCAAGCATTACCCCATCACAATCATGCTCCTTCACTAACACATGCTGCCTCACATGGCAGGGGGAAGCAGGGAGCTCCTAGCCTTGCATGGAAGGGGAGCATGGTGTAAGGTAGGATGTCAGTGGCCAGGGAGGAACAGCCCATGCCACCTCAGTCCCATCCTTGTCCTCAGCCCCAGAGGCTGTTTTCCTGGAAGCTGGATGGTAGTGGGTCTGGTTGACCCAACCCTTTGGGATGTCTGGTCCAAACTGCTTTTTGATAACTCTGGCAATACCGTGACAGTTCCCAGAGATGCTGAGCTGCTGACCCTCAACGTGAGGTCTCTGTGGGAGGAGGTGCTGTTTAGACAGGCTGACATGGGAGTGGCTGAGCTAGTGCAGGCCAGGGGGAGCACAGCCCCCTCTCTGCTCCCTAACTGCCCAGCAGCAATCTCACCTCTGCAGCAGAGGACAGATCCTGAGGTCACGCAGGGGGTCTGTGGTGAAGCCTGGACAGCAATGCGGAGCACTGCAGGAGCACTGAGCACAAGGCAGAGTGGCTGGCACCAGCAAGTGGTCCCTCAGCAGTTTTAGGAGCCTTTGCTATGAATGTTACTCTGGCATTCATGTGATGGAGAGCCAGACCTGCTGCCTAGTGATAGAGCAGATATTGCTGAGCTGGGACCAGTTCTGGTGGCCTGAAACCCCTCCCTGTGCCTTCATTTCTCCCTCTGAGATGCATGTGTGCTGGATGGGCAGAGTTTTGTGCAGCCCCCAGCACCACAAGCCTGCCCAAGATTGGAGACCTTCACTTAGAGGTTACTGGGAACTGATGCTCTCCAATAATTTGGCCACATAGAATGCCTCCACCACAGCCCCTGTCCCTCATCTCCTTGCCCTGCATGGGGGATGAGCCCCACTCCCCACCAGGCTCTGCTTCCTGTCTGACCCTGCAGCCCACACTGGCCAGCTGGCCTCAGGGAGGTAAAATGAAGGTAAATTCGTACTATTACTTTCCCCTTCTCTTCCCTGCCTGTCCTGCATTCATCCTGCTTCGGGGTGGCTTGACTAACTCCCGCCTGGCAAGAAATCTCAAGTCTGCCCCATCCAGCCAGCAGGTTCATGCCCAGCATGGGAGTCCTAGCCTGCCGGGAGAGTTTTTTTGCCTCCATCTCCTGTCCCCACTGGATCTCAGCATGGGGCTGGGCAGAGGTTTTCCAGACCCCTGGGTCCAGCCCTCCCTATCCCTGCCTCTGCTTATTTCTGGGCCATTATGTTCGACAGGAGAATTTGTTTCTGTCCGGAGCAGATCCCCGGACAGTCTCAAACCACTGTGGATTTATCATCCTGAGCTTTTGTTTGTGGGTCTCCAGGACCCTCTGCCCTACATCTGAGCCCAGATGCTGCTCTGTCTCCTCCATGGAGCCCGTTGCTCCCCAGGAGTACTGACCCCTCTCTTCCCCTATGGATGCCCAGGTGTGCAGGCTTTCCAGTCACACACATGCCTGCATAGGCCACTGCTGGGGACAGCATGCTGCCATTGCAGCAGCAGGGGACATGTTCTACCTACTGAGAAGGTGATGGCTGTGGCTTCTTCTGGCTTTGCTCCCCAAGGCTGCTGAGGGAAGTAGCCAGGGCAGGACATACTGGGCTCTGAACATAGAAATTCCCTGGGGTCTTTAGGTTGCATTCAACCTATCCTGGGACTGGTCATAGGGGAGCCTGGGCTTGTTCCCTTTCAGCCCCAAAACTGCAGCCTTGCTTGCAGCCCTGCTCCATGGCAGCTGAGCAGCTGGGAGGACAAGGCACAAGTGAGGTATGTGCCATCCTCACTTATCTCGGGGGTCAGCACTGACATCCCCTTGTTCAGGGCTATTAGGACAAAGTTATTGGCTGGCACAGATAGCATATGTACTTGCATTTCCAAATCACCACCACTCCTGAGTTAGATGGGGACCCCACTTGCCACCAGCTTCCTGCTTGCTTTCCTCCTGTCCCAGAGGCCAGTGTGTTAATGACAGAAAGCTGCTCTGGCAGTTGGTGGAGTGTGATAGAGAAGGAAAAGTGTGCAGGGCTGGTCCATCCCCTCCCCAGCCACCCACATTCCTCTGCAGCAGCACCAAGAAGGAAGGGGGGGACCAACCTTTGGCATGTTTATTGACACTCCCTGAGTTCATACTGCAACTCTACAATCTTTCCCTGAGATTATTAAGAATTAATTGATCACTTTTATATTCCCCCCGGTACCCAGTGCTGCTTGGTGACAGGCTGCAGGAGGAGGAAAGGGAGACGGGAGGAGAGCAGGGTGTGTGTAAAAAACACACTGATAAATGTTAATTACTCTTTTACAGCCCTTGTCAAATTCCAAAGCAAGTCGTAAATTCATTAAACTCTAACGGATTAAGCACATGCAGCTTATTTAGTTGCCATAAACAAGATCATTTGGATGTTGATTTTCCCCCTTTTATTGCTTCAGCAGAAAAGGGGAAAAAATCAGACGAGGAAAGCAGTTGGTGGTTACCAAGGAATCAGAAAAGTTTGAATTTATTTTGTATCTTTTCTTACTCCATGGCAGCTCTCAGTAGCACAGTTGTCCTTGCGTTGTGCCTGGGCAGTGTCTTGCCAAGGTGTGGCCTTTGCAGGAGACATATCCTGGAGATGGAAGGACTATGCCTCACAAAAGGACTTCGTGTCCTTTCCATGCCCCAGATATGAGACTCAAAGACTCAAGTGAGGTCTGGATCAGTGGAGATGGGATGCTCAAAGACTTTTTGGTGGTGGTTTTGGTGCAGAGCTGACTTCTCTGTGCTCCATGGTACAGGAAGGTCTTCTGCCTGGTCCCTGGGATGCAAGGGTCTGCCACACCACAAGGGGTTGTGCAAGCAAGTTAGCATAAAATCAGCTCTGCTCATTCTGCAATGCTTCAGCTCATTTAAGTGCTAGCCTCAAGGTGCTGACTGTGCCCAGGAGAGTGAAATGTGTTCTCAACCAAGCTTAGCCATGAGAGAGAGGAGGCAGGGGAAGGACATCAGGCTGGTGGGGAGGGACAGGGCACCTTTCTATGCTCTGAACACAGGGACATTGCCCAGGTTCTCCCAACCCACTCAATGAGCTTGCCAGCCTCTACTTGCTCATGTTAATAATCCAGGCTGACCTCCTGAGCTGTGAAAGCAGAGGAAGGAGACTGAGAAGAGGGTCACAGAGATTAATTAATACTCACTGCTCTAATTATGAGTTTCTTCAACACTAGGCTTCTAATGAGGAACAGGCACTGAGGCAGCCCTGAGTCCCGCTGCCCCACAGTTGTCCCTGCTGAGACATCTCCTGCCTCTTTCCAGAGATGGTTTTACTGGGAGAGGGATAGGAGTTAGCCCCCAGCCACCAGCATCTCCTGCTGTGGCTCTGGGGCTCCAGGCTGTGTGGCCAAGAAGTTGTCATGCTGCTGTTTAACCCTGTCTGTGTCTTGAGCTGAGCACCAGAGACCTGCTGCTAACCCCAGCATCCCCAGCTCCCTGCCTCAGTCCAGTACACAAACATGGGAATGGGGCAGGAGGTGACCTGGGGACCAGAAGACCTTGATGACTGTCACAGCCTGACCTTGTGCAGTGGAGGGTGCTCCCCAGGGCTGATGCTGGCATGAAGCCCTGGCACTGCTGGCTCTGGTAATGCTGGTTAGCCATCCTTAGCTAAATGTCTTATGGCCCTGGGACATGGCTGTGCCCCTCCAGCATCTCCTTGCCTCTGGTGAGGCTGTGTTCTTCAGGAGCTGCTGGCAGCCATGCACTGCAGGCAGCAGAAGGAACACTAAACACCTCACTGGAGCTTGCTGCCTGGCTGCTACCAGAAAAATGTAGGACTTTTGCTTCAGAATCCTCAGCAGAACTTCATCTAAAGGAGGTGGCCTGGGTGCTGGAGCAGCAACTGCCTTCCTTCAGCCCCATCTGAGCCCATCTCTGTACCTACAGCCCAGGAGGGTCTGAGCCATGGATACATGTTACTGTCCTGGCCCTGCTCCCCTCTTTGCATCTTGTGAGGCAGAGGAAAGAAGAGGAGCTGCTGGAGGTCTCAAACTAGACAGCAAGGGATTGCCAGCCTTCAGATCCCCATTATCAGCAAGCAGTTCCCTCCTGCAGTTCTCACAGCAGGTACAATGCACACAGATAAGTCTAGCACAAGCATCCTTGCCTTCTAGATCCCTCAGTCCTTTCCTGCTACACAGAGGTGCCCTCCAGAGACCTCTCTGGGCTTTTCAGTGCAGATGGGGCATCCAGGGGTTAAAGGAAGGAGAGTGTCCCATGCTAAGCAGTAGCTAACAGCCACTAGCTAATAACTTTATGGCTTCAAAGCAGGGCATTTATCATTCTGAAGTTTGTTTATGCACTAGTTATATGGCGCATTATAGCAACACTGTGCTTGGCTGATAAATTCTCTGTGACAAGTGAGGCTACCAATGGGGACTCACTGAGTCCAAAAGACAAGTAGCTTTTTCCTGAACTCTGCTTTCAAAGATAAGGATGTTTTTTCCCTCTTTTGTTTGGTAAGGAGGAAAGAAAAAAAAAGTGACAATATCTAAACTTGAAAAAAAAGGGTGAGATTTTTGTTCCGGACAAGTTGTCTGATGTCATGGTCCTCCAGTGAGGGCAGAGTGCTGGCAAGTGATGCATGTGGCCCTGTGCAAGAAGATTAGCGCACCTGCTGATTGGTCGCTGAGAGCTCGTACAAGCTCTGGATGTCTCTAGGAACAGCCTACCTCAGTTCTGTCTCTGTTCAGGGAGGGCATTTTTTGGGTAGAAGTGTTAGAGGGCACTCTGGCAACCTTCTTGTTCTGCCCAGTGTTTCTAAAATGAGCCATAATTGTAACATTCATCACTATTTTGAGGTGGCGTGTGTGTGTGATTTGTTGCTGAGCTCATAGCAGCTGCTACGTTCACCTGTATCCCCTCACCCTCAGTTAGATTGCTTTAATCCTACTACTAATAATAATGACCTTCACATTTCTGGCCTGCTCTGTCACTGGAGCCAAACCCACTTTGCAAACATTAACAAGCTTGGCCTCCCAACTCCATGCAAACATGATGGGTCAGGATTATTTTTCTTGCTGCGGCAGTGGGTAAACTGAGGCATAAAGCAAGTTGCTAGCTGGTCTGAGCCTACCCAGAGTGGCACCATTTGCTTTAATCAGTAGACCTCATCCTGCTCCAATTAGAACCAATATAAGCTTTCATGGTTCTCCCTTGTGGAGAAAGATCTGGGACTGCCTGTCTGACAAGATGCAGTGGGAGAGGCTCTGATGCCAGGACCTGCCACTGAGGAGGTTCGTGTGTCAGCAGCAGCCTTTGCTCCTGCTGGGGAGCAGGACCTATGCTGCAAGATGCCAGGGGGTGGCTGGGGTGTGCCAGCTCTGCCTGGCTCATTCCCTGTGGGGCTGTGCCCATGGCCACAGTGCTTGTCTGTCTGTGACATGGTGAAAGCCTCCCACCACAGTCCAGCGTTTGAGGGCAAATGGCCAGTGAGCAGTCACGTGGGTGCACACCTCCCTGCATGCAAATGTGCTTGTTACACACATCTGCCAGGTGCTCCCCAGTGAGCACATTTACCTGTGCATGCTTCTGTGTGTGGGTATGGGAGTACATAAACATGTATTCCTTAGTGCACTATGTGCATCTCCATCTCTGTGTGCTGTGTCAGGATCATGCCGTGGCTGCCCACTTGCATGGGCATCCCCAGTCACGTTGCCGTCCCAGCCTGTGCATTTCCACCTGCCTACCTGTTGCATCCCCAGCTGTACCTGGGCCAGCATGCAGAGGCCCTGGCTGTGGATCTGCATCAATGGCTGCGTGCAGTGGCCCCTGCAGGCTGTAAATACTGCCGGTGTGGTGAGGAGGTTGAGCGGTTTATGGCTCAAGGTCAGGCCCATGAATCATAAAAAGGTGTCGGAAGGAGCATTAACTCCTAGCCTTCACTCGGTCTCTGTGTGGTTTCAGGCGGGGCCCCGGAGGCAGTGATTAAAGGGTGCACCTTCCCCTTTCAGTTTTACGGTAAAAGGAAAGCAGTAAATTAAAAGCCCACAGGCTGGGGCAGGCCAGGTCCCACCAGCACAACAGCTAAGCGAGTACCTGATATGTGCCCCAAGACCCCCACCACTGGCACGGGCCACATGCAACCCCTTCCCAAAGCAATTCCTTCCCAAGGGGCAGGGTCTGACCATGTGCCAGGCAGGCAGCCACACTCATGGTGGGCACATACCTCCATCCTCTCCTGGACGACAGCGTGGGACAGCAGGGAGTGCTCTGCCCCGCTTGCCCCATGGAGCACCAGCACCTCTTGCTTTGCACCTTTTTACAACTCCAGCTATAATTAACTCAAGTACTATTTTTTTTTATTCCGAATAGACATAATTAACTTTTAATGCCCTTGTTTTCTTGTGAATTGTCAGGACTATTAAGAGCTGAGTATTGATTGAAGAGGTCAAGCAGATGTTTCTCCTGCCAAGGTGGGATTGCTGGGGCAGAGGCAGAAAGCCCTGATAATGGTCAGGTCTCGGCCCCACATGTGGACCTTGGGATAGTGAGGTAGGGCTGGGGAGAGCTGGGACAATGCCTAGCCCTGCAAGACTGGCCCAGGAAGACAGGGAGGAAGGGGTGAAGGCTGTTCACTTATTCTGCTTTTTCCTGCTGCTGGAGGTAAGTCTCCAGTGCAGCAGCTTCATGGCAGTCTCTCGGGCATAGGGCTCTGCTGGAGGTTTCACCCCACCAGCACATACCTCAAACCCACCATCTCCTGAAGAAGTGCTTTCAGGGGCAGAAGTGTGAACACACCATGCTGCACCCTCATACCAGCGTTGTCCTCCAGAGCCTGACCCAGATGGCAGCTGCCCCGGCATCCCTGGCTTTTCCCCACTGTTGCCTGCCAAGCTGGCAAGCAGGATGTGGGCTATATGCAGTAATGCCTTTTCCGAGTGGCTGCTGCTGCAGCCAGCCCTGATAAGGTGCCTTGCAAAAGGCCAGGTGAGTTTGGCCCTTACCAGGCTGATTTCTCCCAGCTTCTGCCGGCTTGGCATGGCTGCTCACCCTCCAGACCTGCCTGCTGGACCTGTGGCTGCAGGTCAGGCTGCCACCCCCTGCCTGGTACCTGCAATAGCAAGGGCCCGGGGGCAGGCAGGATGCTGGAGCACATCGGCCCCCGGCGACACTGTACATGTACTCGGGACACTGCAGGTACTGCAGCCTTTCTGGCCCCTGGCAGCCGGTGAGGAGGCTTGAGGCTAGGCTGAGTGAAAAGCCCTGGCATACACTGTGCTGCTGTGCCCCTGTGCCTGGGCTAGACTGAGCATTAGATGTCTCTAAGGAGGAAGGGAGCCTAGCAGCTTGCAGAGAGGGAAAGTACTTCTCCTTTCCCTTAAGAAAAAAAAGTGATTTTCCCCTTGGGGAATGGCATCACTGAGCCCTGGAATTGACAGGACTGCCAGAGCTGATGGATGGTGCTGGTGGAGGGAGCAGAGCGGGTCAGCAAAGCAGAAACCAGCAGGCACAAAGAGGGAACATCCCTACTAACCAAGGCAGGCGGTGACACCCTGTGCTGGGGCTTGGCCCACAACAGCCCCCTCTCTGTTGGGCTGGAGAGTCTGCACAGCTGGGGTACCTGGGGTGCCATCCTGCGATGCCCCCAGGCTTACCCCAACTGCCCCCAGCAACAAGAAGGGCCTTTCTTCATCTCCGCACAAGCCCCAATTGTTCAGACGCTTCCCCTGCCACTGCCTTGTTCTTCTGCTCTTCCCAGAGATGGTTCTGGGAGGAAAAGGAGGTCTTGCAACATCTGCACAGCCATTGATGCTGGGACTTACAGGTTTCTAAAGGGGCCAATGGTTCTCAGGCAGCTCGAGACCAGGACCTCTTGGTCTTCTTGGCAGCTCTGCTATGTTGCCATGTGGGCCGACAACCTGGCCATGCCTCAGTTTTCCAACTGGTGGCTGAGGTCCTGCTCTAGGTGTACTTCAGAGAGTGAATGTGTGCATTTGAGCGAAGGCACCGCCAAGAACTGGGGAGCTGCAATTCAGCTGCCTAGGGCAGTCTCAGTGCAGGCAGTTGTGCTGCCAGGTCCTTTGCCTTCCCTCCCAGGTGTGCAACATGCCACTAGTTATTCCAGAGCTGAGAAGGTTCCAGAGCTGAGAAGGGGAAAACTGAATGGTGGAAGCCTGGGCTGGTGTGGGTCTCTGAGGATTGCCCTGAGCAGGGATCTGGCCATCTTTTGAGGCTGTTGGGAGGAATTGAGTTGTAAGTGGTGGGGGCAGTGACTGTAGGGAGAGGCTGAGAGACTGGGCAGCTGTATTAAATCAGGCCTAACCTCACTGAAACAGAGTCCAGGCTCTGCTTCCTCATGAGAGACATGGAGACAATCCTCTGACAGGAGAGCAGCTCACAGTGACACTGGAGAGATGCTGGGTATTGTTTTGTGACTGAGACTCACAGACACCCACTTCAGCCTGAGAGGCCCCAGGTCTGCTGGTGGGAAATATGCTCTTCCCAAGCACTGTCCCCATCAGACACATGTGAGAGGACAGGATCTGTCCCTATCAAGCATGTGTGGGTGGGCAGGATCCCTAGGGAAGGAGGTCGGAGTGGTGAGAGGCCACACAGAGCCATAGAAAGTGACAGCTCTTTGGACAGCTGGAGTAAAACAAGGGTGGAGTGACCCCCAGGCTTGGGATCTAATCCTGCAGGCTGCTTCTCATCTCTGTTGTGGGGTCAGCATGACCTTCTTTCTTCCCCTGAGCACAAGTAGGAGAACAAGCTCCAGTCTCAGCTGGGAAGCCATATCCCTTTGCCCAGGTCCCCCTGGATGGAGGCTCACAGTGCCCTCCAGGGATACAGAGCTGCATTCTGCCTCCTGCAGCTTGGGGACACAAGGCAGGTCTCCCAGCAGATGTGTGGCAGGAAGGAGCCCAGGGATCTTGGCTGCTATCCCATGCTCTTTCTGCAGCAGGAGGATACTCCTGAAACTACTAGGCTGGAGGGACATATCTCCAGAGGGATCTGAACCTCAAACTATAATCTTTACTCTCCAACGAGCCCTGCTACTGAGTCCCTCTGCAGTGTCGACTGCTGCTCCAGCAGCCACGAGGAGGAGGAGTGTGGGGATGGGGCTCAGCTTCAAATCAATGCTGAGCACTGTGATAACAATCTCTTATCACCCTTGTCATTGTAATGGCTGGGACTGAAATGCTGGGCTTGAGTAAGGGCCAGATTTCTGCACAGCTGGAAGCGAGGAGGAGACAGGGCAGAGAGGGGAGGCAGTGGTGGCTTTGGGATGAAGTGCCAGTGCTTTAAGCACCTGCTTGCTCTCTCCAGTGATGACCAGAACCAGCTCTCCCTTTCCTTCCCAGCCTTGGGGCTTCCCCAGCTCCTTAAAAGGAAGAGATGCTCCCCGTGGCACAGCTGAAATGCAGTGAAGAAATGGGTCATGTGGATTTAGACCATGCATCTGGACCAGGCGTGAGTGTGAGGAGCACACACAGAAGAGCAGACCAGAGGGCTGAACATTGCCAAGTGAGACCAGGAGTGGAAGGAAGAACTAGGAGGCTCCTGCTCCAACTTCTGCGGCTACCTTCAGCCTTTCCCACTTCCCCTTCCGAGGAGTGCAGTGCAGGAACAGGACAGGCACACAGGAACCAACAGAGCAGGCAGGGATCTGGGGAGAGTCCTAGGCCTTTGGGAATTTCCTCTGTTTCCATTGCTGTCAAAAGCAGCTTTTCCAATGGGTAAGAAAAGGGAGAGGGTAAGCTTATGCACTGTCAGTGGTATTAGACTAGACAGTGGTAGTATGGAGTGCCCTCAGCTGTAACCAGCTCCTCCAGAGCCCTGTGGCATGCTCTGCCTTTAAATCCTTGTGCTTCTCCCCTATGTTTTATTAACAACTCCTGATTGAGATTCTAAGGTCATTTGGTCATGCAGAGACACAGATAAAATCTAAGGCTGCTACAGTCCCCTGCATCTCTGGACCCACCAATCTCTCTCTTTCTACAGTGTCTCTGCTCCTGCTAAGCTTTCCTCCAGTGGCAAGCCCAAGAAAGTTAAACAGGTTCCTGCAGCAAGGCCACTGTTCTGTCCTCCTCCAGTAACTATGTGGCTGGGAGATGTGTTAGCTTTCCACCCTCTCTCACTATCCCCCATTTTCATGGCTGTGCCAGATGTCCTGCTGCAAGGTGGGGATGGCCAGGCAGGGACCACAGCGCCGAGGAGGGTAGAGTGGCTCTGACAGGCTTGCTGAGGGTCTATGGCTGTCTAGGAGGCTTTGCTGCTGGCTCCACACTGTTGGTAGCAAAAAAGCCAAGACTGAAAGACCACATGAGCCCCCTGTGCACGAGTGCCCTGCCACTGGGTGCTCCTAGCTAGGGTAAGGTCCCCTGGTGCACTGCAAAACGGTGGACTTGCACAGTAGGGGCTGTATTGGCCCCAACAGTTGTTCTGTTGAAGAGGATGACCCTGAAGCTATGGGCTGTTTTTTCGTATCACAGACCAGACTCAGGTTTCATGGCTGCTCCCAGCTTGATGGCTAGGAAGCAGGTGAGCAGGGGTGCTGGTGTGCTGTCAAGCAGCCTACTGGTCCAAAGAAGCACCTCAGGACTTACTCTTTTAATTCCAGTAGGAACAGTGTCAGGTCAAGTGAAATTGGCCCTGCTGGAGGATTTATTCATTTCTCCTTCCTCCTGCCAGGGACTGCGCTAAGATCCTGCACTGCACAGTCATCTCACTAAAGCCAAGGGGAGCTTAGTGCTTAAATGGTTTTCATGCCACTGTGGAGTTTAGTGCTTGTCAACAAGTCCGAGGTCTTGCCAAAGAGCCTTGACAAACAGAACAGCGAGGAGATGAGGAGAGCAGACACCAGTGCTGGGAAGCAGGGAGCTCGTGAACCATGACTCTAAATCACTCTGCATACATGGGAATTTTTGCATACCCAGCTCCACATATCCCCTTCGGCACTGAAACAGATTTGGCTGTCCCACACTCCAGTGAGAGGTATATTTGGCCCAGGTCTGAGTTCAAACCTCACGGAAATACCTTCATTATACCTCACTAATGTGAAAAAGCAGAGCTCACCCATGGTTTTTAAGCCCTTTCTTTTGTAGGCTCTTGCAGAAAGAGATGTATGCATACAAATGTATTTTGTACTCGGTATTCGTCAGGCTGCTTTTACTGCTGGGGTGAGCCCAAAGCTGGCAGGGCTGAGTGCTGTTGCAGTAACGTGCTGGCTCTGCAGATGGGGATAGCAGAGCTCAGAAACCAAACCCAGCTCCAGTTGCCACTTAAAAAGCTTGCCCTGTCTGAGGATGCTGAGGGAGGCACCTTCACCTCCTCCTGCACCCCAGCCTGCCCCACTGGGAGAAGAAGATCTTAAACTCACATTTCCTTTTGAGGAGCTGGAGTTTCCAGGGATGTATTTGCTTAAGCATGCAGTAGTTCAGTTCAAGCTCTGGGACACAGACCCGGCACACTGCAGAGTTGTGAGGCACATGGTGAGGGTGAGCTGGCAATGCTAAGGTCTGGAGGCCACTTGTCCTGTGGTGCCCTGGAAAGCCACTGCATAGCTTGGTGGCAGCATGGAGAGGGAGAAGGCAGGCGTGGAGGGGCATGCTGCGTTAATAGCAGACACCGAGACACATGCTTCTATGGGATCTGCTGCTGCCAGTGGGTCACCTGAGTCAAATGTTTGAGCAGGATTCGGAGGAGAGCTGGGTAGTTTTACGGGCAGTAATAGTATTTACAGCCTTGCTGGCTGAGGCACTGATCCAGGGGGAAGGGAGCCCCCTCCTTAGTGAAAAACAAATTGCAACACAATCCTGACTCCAGCTTTCCCAAGGGCAGAATTAGCTCCATTCTATTTTTGAAGCATCCTTGGTTGATCAGTGCCTCATGAACCTGTGGGTCCCACTGGATACTGCCAGCATTCCTTTGCTGATAAGATCCTCACCTGATGTGAACTCATACTTCTCCATAGATTAAACCCTTCATTTTCATGGAAAGTTCGAGAGATTTTCTTTCTTCACCCCAATCCTTGACGTTTTCCTGCCATTCACAGTTACCACCTCCCTTGGCAGCTCCCCTGCTTGATGGGCAGGGGTGGTAGGCAGCCCTGTGCACACTCCGCATTGTTTTCCCATCACCTGCCAGAGGCCCCGTATGTTTTCATTTAGTCAACATAGGGGAAAGCTGTAAAACATGTCTCCTTCCCAAGGAGAAAAAAAATTACTCCAACAGCTTGGTCCAGTTAACAGCTTGAGCTCTTGACTCCACAGTTGGCTTCACAGGGACTTTGTTTCATGGTCTGCATTAGCTGGCCCTGTTCTCTGACTGGCCAAGGTATGTGTCTGGGGGAAGGATATTTGGGGACAAGGATGCCAGGAGGAAGAAGGATGCCCCCAGCAGCTCTGGGAGCATGGTGGGGCTGTGCTGCCCACCAAGAGGCAGGCAGGCAGGAGCACTTTCCACCCCACCCTCTGTGGGCTCCTCCCAGCACAGCTCCCCATCCATCCCATACATTTACCTAACGCTAATGAGACGTATTGATTGGAATGATGGGATTTGTAAAGGTCGCAGGGTTAAAGTACATAAAACCAGCCTTTCTGGAGCTGCAATATCAGGGCCGATGGGTCTGGTGGGAGAGATTAAAGGCCTTGTGCTGCAAGAATGGAGAGAGCTGACAGCAATTACATTTCAGATGTGTGCATAGTTATAACCCACCCATATCCCCCCCCCGCCCCAGCCAAAAGACAGGCAACCATATCACCACCACTGCAGAACAGGTCTCCAACCCCAACGTCTCCGTTTCAAAAGCGAGATTTCGACAGAGCAAATCAGTGAATGAAAGAATGAGAGAATGAAGGAAAGGGAAATAGAAAGACTGAAGATCTCTTTGGAGAGGTGATGCCCAGCACCATCCTGCAGCTAAGCTCATGCCCCAGATTTATGGCATCACTGCACTAAAATCGTGTCAGTGGAATGTGAACTCTTGAGAACACTGCGGTCTCTTTTGTTAGGGCAGGACTCCCACTACTGGTAATGAGCTGGCAGGTCATTAGAGCTCTTGTCTCTCCCCTGGAAATGTTCAGGAGGAGTCCAAATTCCCAGAACCAAAAATGCAGTTGGCTGGAAGTTTGTTCCAGGTCAGGGTTAACAGGTTTTGCCATAGGACGTAAATGGATCTGAACATCGCTTTTTTGTAGAGGGGTTTGAGGACACCTGGGAGATAAGTCCCTTCATGCTCTGCTCTGGGCTGTGCCCACCAAAGTTTCTCCTGGAGCTGCAGGGCCAGCCCAGCTCTGGTGGAGTCATCTCACTCTATCATCCCTCCTTTCAAACTCCTCTCTGCGCCATGTGTTCGTTTTTTAGTCCAAAACAGAAGAAATGGCACAGACAGGACAGTTGTACCACCTGAAGGTTATGTGCTTTTAATATTGTGGGCTCCTACACTGGTTCTGAAGTGCAGGGGAATAAAAATGTGTCTTGGTGCCTTTCCTGGGTATCCAGACAGAACAAGTAGACAAAGATGCTAGCTAGGCTGAGAGATGTGCTTGTGTTAAGGAAGGATTTGTGTCAACAATATCACTACACACAGAAACAGCTAAATTAGCTCCATGACCAAGCTTCTGTAGCCCAGGCTTAAAGCTCAGCTCCAGACAGGAGGAAGCCCAGCTCAAGAGCCTTTCAGGCCCAGCTCTTCTTGACTTCGCATCACCCACTGTACCTCTCATGACAGGATTAACACCAGAGACACCTGGGACTCAGGAAACCTGACTCCATCTGGCATCACACCAAGCCAAGAACATGAGCAAGGGCTGCACTTCCCCAGGGATAAATCCTGGGATGAAACCCAGCAGGGAAAATGAGCTATTTACCATGCAAGGAAAGAGGCACGTTGCTGTCTTGTAACTGTAGCTGTTCCAGGCTTAGAGGCTTTCCCTGGTGACAAAGCAGTGCTTAGCACATGGCACAAAGTACCAGTGATCTTAACAGCCCCTGCAGAGTAGTTGTGCACAGCAGCTTTCCTCTGCTACCCATCCACACATGTTGGAGCTTTAAATCCTTCCCCAGAACCCTGCCAAAGGGGCTGCACCAGAAAGCAGGAGCATCCCCCAACACCACACCACCAGTCACAAACACCCACTGCTTACGGAGCTCAGTCTTTATTTATCCCTCCCACGCACTCTCTTTCCCTCTCTCAGATGGTAATGAGTGGTTTGCACTGGGAACTAAATGAAGTTGATTGCCCACTGGTGTCTGCCATTAGTGGTAATTAGTTAAAACATCAGAGTATAAACAGTAAATTGGCTCTAATAATTAATACTAGCACTCAAGCATATGAGAGACACAGAGACTGGGAGAGAAGCAGCGGCAAGCTTGTAAAATCAGCTGGGGCTGCTTTAATTAAAAAAGAAGGAATGTAAGTAACACAGTATTGGAAAAAGGACAAAAGCCATCAGGATCTTGCCTGTTAGGAGCATGGTCGTGTCTCTCCTGGAGTGCAGCAGGTCTGAGGGCTTGCCTTGAGCCTCAGGTACCCACCACTGCACAGTGCAGAGTCCACAACACCAAGGCTGCTGCATCCCCAGGGTGCTGGAAGACCACTTGTGTGATGAGTTTTAGCCTTGTCACCAGTCTCCTGGGGCAATAGGGAGGACTGTAACATATGGCTCTCCCACACATATGAGGTGAGCTGGGCATATGGATGGAATAATCCTATAGGATTTTCCAGGGAAGATCTGCTTGGATCAGAGGCTTCCGGCTCATTCGGCTCTTCCCTGTTTAATAAAGGCACCATCCTCTTCTCTTTCCTCCAGCAGCAGATTTGACCTGAGGTGTCCTTTGGGAAGAAGGAGCCAGCAAGAGATGGGTGGGTCCTGTCAGGGAAGGTTGAATTTACTCTTAGAATAATAATTTTTTTCTGCAGGTTTTGCCAACCTGCACCTTTCCCCTTCTTCCAGTATCCTTCTTCCCTGTGTGCACCTTTGCCTTCTCCCACCCAGCTTCTGTAGGAATTTCCCATAGTTCTACCTTGGCAGAAAGCCCTCTGGCCCCCAAATGCCTTCAACACTTCATCTTAAAAATAATAATAGTAGTAGAATATAGTGTCAAGCAGTAATACTGTTGGTGGTGGGGTGCTGCTGAGCACTCAGGGCTTGCAGGGAGGGGGTTGCAGCATGGTTGTCCCTACAAAGGCAGGCATGCTGGCTGCACCCCTCACAGCCCTGGACTTGGGCAGAGGTGGCAGAGATGTGGCTTTGGGGAGGACAGGGAGGCTGCATGTATATCACTATTAATCATCCCCGTGTACGTTAACCATGCTAATGTCGTAAGTGACAATAGCCCATCTCAGCTCATGATTTAGGGTCTGTGAACGGAAGCTGGGCTCCTGGGAGTAAATGCGTGAATCCTCCGCTAGTACTAAACCTTCTAATAAATCTAACGCACACCAAAAAGCCCTGGGCACTAAATCCAAGAATCCGGTAATTGAAACCCTTACAGCTCTCAGAAAAAAGGTAACTAGTGAGTGGAAGTGAGTGTATGTTTTTACAGAATATACATCCTATCTGCACATGATTATCTCCAGCAGAGACAAAGGAAACCTGGTGCCTCCTCGTAAAGCACCTCATTCCACAGACATAAAATAATACCTTGAAAATAAGAAAATAAGAACCAAGCACTTCGTGCTGAAGGGACTGATGCTCTGCTCTGCTGTCCAAGCCATTGGCAAATGTCTCCAGAACTGTGGTGGTCCTTTCATCTGCTGCCTCAGGCTGTAGATCCTTGGTGTCATGGGTGTCAGTGGGCTGGCACGCTTGGGGACGGTCACTGACCTAGCCTGGCTCATGCATTGCTTTCGCAGCAGAAGGGTGTTCCTGAGCTGTCCTTGCCCTACAAGTCATAGGGGTAGAGGAAGGGCAAAACGTTCCTGTGGGGCTCAGCGTGTTGACCAAGGTGACGTGGTGCAGGGCAGCTGCCCAGGAGAGGGTGAGTGAAGGTGTTCCCCACCAGCAAGGTCTTCAGCACAGAGAGCAGCTGGATGAGCAGAAATATGTGTGTGGGACTCAACCTCACCTATGAGAGTGGGGCATCTGCAGGCATAGTATGTTAGTGTTGTGGCAGCGATGAATTCAGCATCCTTCCCATGGCTTGAGTATTTCTGGAAGCCAGTGCTGAGGATGTTTATTGTTTTGTTTCCTTGAAAAAAAGATCACACTGGTGTTTTATTCTGCTTTTAATCTCTGTTACAGACCACTCTGTAATGCCTTGGCAGGGGACTTAATAAATATAGTCATTTGGATAATGAATGGTGATGATACAGGCAAGCTTAGAGGAAGCTGTAGAGGAGAGATGCTGCACAGGGCACCTGGCTGCATTTGGAGGCAGGAGGACAATGTCCTCCCTGGGATTGACTGTCTGCAAGGTCCTACAGCCCTGGCTGGTGGCCAGGACACAGGGCTTGCCCAGTGCTTTCCCAGTTCACCATCTTTTGTTGTGTGAAAAGGGCTGAGACAGGCAGGGATCAGTGGAGACGCCTGGTGTCCTGCCTGGTGGTAACCACAAGCCTGTCGCCCACCAGGACTGGATGGTGCCCTGTACCTCTGCACCTTGGGGACCTAGGAGCCATCCCATGCACACTGCAGCCCTGTTTCATGCAGCACTTCTGTACAATGGCTTTCTGCAGGGGGATTTCTCAGAAACAAGAGAAAACGAAGTTTTTTATTCCCCATCTCCATGCTTTTCCCTTTTCTGCTGCCTGCCTGTCCCTCTACATTACTGTGGATCATCCTCAGAGCTCTTCTTGTCACCTCCCACCCGTTGGAACCCCCCATCCCTCCTGCCATGCCAACCGCGTGCCAGCACACTGGCACAGAAGTTTCTGAGTGAGCTGGTGCTGGGCTGCAAGCAAGCGGCAACGGGTGCCCAGTGCAGCCACTCACCCCCCATATTCCGTGCCATCCCCGGGTGCTGGGACCATCCCCTTGGGGTTTAACCATGGGATTTCCATTGCCTCTCTACTTCCTCCTGCCAAACCTGGGGAGCTTGAGCACCCTCATTTCTCAGGTCACTGCTTGGCTAATGGTCTATTAATTTGTTCAATTGTCCCCTGTGAGGCAAACTCAATTTCTGCCCGAGATTCCTCCCTGGCTGTCGACATGGTGATGGATAGGATGAGCGGCTGTCACCATCAGCCCCGGCGCCTGCTCAACACACTGGGCACCCACACCAGCCCTCTGCCTGCGCACTGGCATGGCTCCGGCGGGGCCAATCCGCCGTCTTGTGCCCAAGGATCTGTCTCTGGCAATGAAAAATGACAGAAATATTTAAGGACAAATAAGGTTTACAAACCCAATTTAAAATTATTACGGGAGGCCCCGGCTGCAGATGGGCCCAAGCTGATTCGTGGCAGCAATCAAATCGAATTTCCTTATCGTTGTATTATTTTAGGGCGTTATCTGGCCCCATAATGCAGTTATAAATTCAATTTCATCTGCGAGCGTCCATTGTTTACTGTCGCCTGTTTGCTGGGGAAAATGTAAACACTTCACAGCCCTCAACTGCAAAATTAATTTCTAGTGGAATAAAGGAAAGGGGACAAATAAAGAAAAGGGGACAAAAAGTGGGAAATGCCTCCCCCCAAAAAAACAACCCAACAAAATAAGCAAGGTGCTGTCAGGAGTGCATGGCACAAGGGCTGGCCAGGGCACTGGCCGTGTTGCTTGTGCCAGTCAGCTGCCAAGTCTGGCTGCCACCTTGATCCTGTGCTTGGGGCAGCAGTGGATGGGGATGGATAGAGACATGTACCTGGGTGGCATTGGCAGCTCTTGCCTTTTCTCCCCACCGCCATGTTTCTCCCCTGTGCAAAAGGATAAAAAAGTACTCAGTGACCTACTGGGGCTGCCAAGGGAAAGTTGAAGGTCTCCCATTAATTCCAGACTAAAAATGACAAATTCATCTTCTACGACAATTAAATGAAGTCAGTAATTGATGCTAATTGATCTTCAGCCGAGAGGGCTCTTACTGCTTTGCTGTGCTCTCCCTGGTGTTCTGGCACTTTTCCCCTTTCCCCGTTCCTCCTCCCTGCAGTCCCCTGGCCACTGGGATGACCCTAGGCCCCAACGGTCACTCCCCAGGCTCCCCAGCCCCACTAGCCCTGTGCATCTCTTTCAGCTGCTCTCTTCTTGGAGTTTGCATTTATTTTCTTTTTCTTTTTGGAGGCAGGTACCAGGCCTGACTGTGTTAGCAACAAAGGATTTATAGCCTACAGCTGTGTAGGTTTCCACTTAATTTTTATAAGCCCAGCATAAGAGCCAGCAGGGGGTAAAGCACACTTGGATTTTCTCTACTTAAAATATTACAATGTTAGCACTTTTGCTTGAGCCCTGAAAACGAGGCAGTGGGGGGGCTGGATGTGTGTGTATGTTTGGGGTTTTTTTTGGTGTTTTCTTTTTCTTTTTTTCTTTTTTTTATGAGAGCCCTTTAATCTCAAGCCAATATGTCAAAATCAAATTAAGCCTTGGAAGGGGAGCGGGCTCAGTGTGCCAAGATCGCTCACTGGGTTGTAAATGTACAATTGTTTCTGGGAGCTGTTATTAAAGCGAGGTGACTGCTGCCCATTAAGGGACCCTGACGTCACGTCCTCCATCCACGCTTGGGAAGCAGCAATGGGAGGAGGGGGTCTTAGCTCAGCCATGCCATGGTCATGGGGAAGGAATGGACGAGCGTTGTCCACTGGACCAGAGTGGAAAGAGGGTGGCACCAGCCTTGGCATGGGTGGACTGTGCAGTGTCGCCAGCAAAGGAAGCTTTTGAGGGACCATTTTGTTTAGTGGTGACCTTGTAGCCCTGGGTAAGGGTTGGACTCGATGATCTTAAAGGTCTCTTCCAACCAAAACAATTCTTTGATTCTATGACCCCTGGGGATGCGTGAGAACCCCTAGGAACCTCTGAGGACCCCTGGGGACGTGGCTTGTGTTTGCACACAGAAGAGCAAGTTGAGAGCCTGCCAAGGAAATTTCATAAGGAGTGAGTCTGGGGCTTGTAGCATGGTCTGGGTTTGGGAGGTAGGAGAGGTTACTCAAGCAGGACATAGCTCTTCTGGAGAAGCAAAAGGGGGAAATCATGCAATTTTTTTTCAGTTTTCTGATGTAAATGTCCCTATTTACTTTGGTTGAGAAGCCTACTTCTTGCCCTAGCAAACCCTTTCAGGAGAGTGGTCAAGCCAGCTGAGAGGTGCCTTGCAGAGCCCACTGCAAGGTGTGGGCTAGCACTGATATTTTTGGGTAGCTGGGGTTCTTTACCAAGCCATGGTTAGGGTCAGAGGGGGCAAGCCTTGTCCCTGGTGTTTACTGATCCCACCTGATGTAGAGACAGGATTTGAGGTGCCCTGCTGTGGTGTACACAGTATGCAGGGGAGTCGTGAGCTGTGTGCAGGGGTCTCACCCCGGCAAGATCTGCCATCAGCACTTGTAATGAGTGGTTAAGATCTGCATTTATGCTGAGCTTCACTGCAAGCAAAGTATCAGCAATGGCAACACTACAAAGTATCACTGTCCTTCACTCAAGACAGTTTATATTTAACTATAGAGCTGATATCTAACATTACATTTAGACTGTGCAGGTCTTTAAGGTGGTCACTTACCGCCTTTCAGTTTGTGCAGTGGAACTGAAATGGACTGGAGGAGCACAGGGGGTGGCAGGGATCTGCTTGGCATCCTCTCCCTTCTGACCTGACATCAGCTCCTACCAATGCTGAGGTGGGTGATCCCTGCTCTGTATCCCGGAATTCCTTATTTCAGTACATCAAGACTGTCAGCTTCACAGCTCACTGGGAGCCATCCAGCACTTGATGCTGTGGTACAAGGACAGCAAGCAGACCTCACACCTCCTCTTGGCTATGCCATGCTGAGTGAGAGAGATGAACTAACAACCAGGATAATTAGTCCTGGTGAGAGGCAGTGCTAATGAGACAGAGCATAGCGCTGCACTAACAGAGCTGTCTTGCTTCCAGGACATGAGACGGGAGCTCTGTGTGGTGCTGGGCTATGCTGGGTGGGTGTATAACCTCATTAGGAATGAGCTGAGAGACATCTAACATGGTGTTGTGGGCAGGGTGCCAGACCCTGGGGTGGGCAGCCTGTGTAGGTAGTGGTTCTCTGTGTCAGCTAGGCAATATGGTGGAGAAGCCTGTGTGCCCATTGCAGGCTGCTTTTGCTGATTTTGCTGGGTCAGTGCTGGGAAGCAACAGCATGGGTAGTTCTGTGAGCTGATCTTTATGGGTCCCACTAAATCCTGTATAATATTCTGTAAATAAAGTTTATAGCTGAAATCAGTGTTTTACAGGGGCAAAGCAAAGTCCAGCTGCAGAGCTACAAACAAATGTGCTGTATGCAAAGGAAGGACAGCACCAGTGCCTCCCACTGAGTCCTGACCCCTTCCTTGGGCACATTTCACTGGGTCTCAGAGAGACTACGGCTTGCACCAGCTGGCTCTGGCTCTGGATGTGCTCATCACCTGCACGTGGCCCTTGGCTCCAAGTACCTCTTCTCCATAAGCAAATGAGACCAAAAGTCATTTGCAAAGCAAAAATAAACGACTTTCTGAAAGTCAGGCAGGGAATTGATGGTGAGGGCAGAAGTAGATGTTATGCATGGGGAACCTGAGGCAAGGAGTTGTGCTTTAGGATCATGTAACAAGGCTCTGGCAGAGCCAAGCGGAAGACCAGGAGCCCTGTATAGCCTTTCTTGTGCCTTTGCTGATGGTGCCTGACAGAGCATGCAGGGACTTGACCCCGTACACAGGGCCATGGAAACTCCAGTGTGTTCAAGGTACCCAAAATACCCCACCCCTACCCTTTTTCCTACAGCTCCACAGCTGGAGCTGCTGGTGGGCAGGGCTGTGACTGCAAGGGTGCTCCAGGTTGCTCAGCGATTCCCAGACATGCTGTGCTCGCTGTTTTCCGGGAACCCAGTGGCCTGAGCAGAGATAAATAAGTGATACAGACATCTCTGCACTAAACACACATGACGCGCTCCCTCCTGCTCCCCCCCTGCCCCGCACACAGTTCTATTAATCCTGACAAATTATGACGTACAGACGTGTAATGCAAACTGATTCATCATACATTCAAATCTGCTGTGTGGGAGCAGCAGGAGGGCAGAGGCAGACAAGTGTATTACACGGATAATGTATTTGACGTATTAATAAAACCAGCCGCATTGCTCAATCTGGGGAGAGGGGGGGATGCCAATACATCATGACAGATCACATATTGATGGAATCCAGATGTTGGGAATCATGGTCTTGGGGCCTTTCTTGTATTGACTAAAGGTAAAAAATGCAGGCTGTCAGCACATTAAATCTCTGCTCCACTTGTGGAGGCTGGGGGAGTGATTATTTATTTCTGGAGGATGAGGACAGTGCTCCCCACATTCCCTGTCCTGTTAGCCCAGCTGTCTGCAAGGGAGGGTCAGGGAAAGGGTTTTGAACCCTCTTGTTATTTCGTTGCATATCGACTACAGCGACCAACTGAAGCATATGTTAATAGGGTCCCATCAACTTGAAATCCTTGTTTCAGGCCTTTAGCTGATGTAAATCAGCACCAAAGTGATCCCAGTTGCACACCTGACCTTGGATTTTTAGCCAGTGAAACAGTCAAAACCTCTCTGTAGGCTTTACCAGCAATGCTGCTGCTTCCTGTATTTCTTCTCCTGGACAGTGATGCTGGTCAGCTCTGTCTCCAGTTTTATCCTTGTTCTGAGCATGTTGTGAATGGTTGCATATATTCTTAATATGCGTGTGCACACACGTGAGATATTTTTAGTATTTTTCAGGGAAGGATATTCTGCTACTCACACTTCCATGGTTAAAGGTCATTGTGCCAATAACTTTGAATTTTATTTTACCTTACTGAGTGCTTTCAAAATGAAATCATCTCATTTCAGATCTGTTTGGGTTGGATACTTTTTAAAGGGCTGCTTGCATTCTTGAAGCCACAAATATATGAAGGTACTGGCTTGGTTTTGTGCTCCTCCATCTGACTAGGACCTTCACCTTGAGTATCTTCTTGTTGCAGTGGGTTAAGCCTGCTGTTCAGTGTACAGCCAGCATGGCAAGATGAAATGACACTAAGATGATGACAGAGCTTTATGATAATGCTTATCCCAGAGTTGTTTCCACCCTGGAGAAGATGCTGTGCTCTGTACTTTTGAGCCCTGCCCCTGCAAGCTAGCACTACCTGCGGGAGGAGTGACCAGGAGGTGGCTGGGATACAAATGGTCATTGCCTGGGAGGCCAGGAAAGCTCAGAGGAGTGATGGGGGTTTCAAAAGTAGTGAACATGCAGCAGAGAGGGATGTTTGAGCACTAGGAAGAGTTTAAGTGATGGGGGCACAGTTTCCTTGCATTCAGACCACTGAGACATATTTAGGAGCCTGCAGAACTATTATCTAGGCTCAGAGAGAGAGAGAGAAAGAAACTCTGTATGGGAACTATAGAACTATATACATACATAACTGTCTCTATATAATGTAGAAGTATTATGCTTTATAGAACTAACATTAGGAACCTACATTAGAATGGATCAAAAAGCAGGAATTGAGGATTTTAGGGAAATACAGAAGCAGACCTTGACATGCTAGTGTTTTCCCCATCCCTGGTGGGTGCATGCTGTGGGTGCATGCCTGGTGGAGGGAGATGCCAGGATATCTCTGGTGCACAGAGATGCAGATGCCCAGGGTTACTATGGCATCCTGTGTCCCCTGCAGAGCACTTCTGAGATCCTTTGCTCCCAAGGAAGTTTTCCTTGGACTATGCTGAGTGATTAGTCTTAGTGAGCCTTCGAGAACACATCCCCAGCATCCCTGACTGGACTGGCCCCATGCTCTGGGGTCAGGGCTCCACCACCATCCATCTGTGGGTCTGTGGTCTCACAATCAAGCTCGGCTGATCAAATGGGGAACTGGTGCTGCCCATTGACAGCAGTGGCCCCACTTGCCACCTCGAGCATTAGCAAGACCCAGCCAGCCCTGGCTTTGAACACACAGCAGTGCTGCTGCCCTTGGACACGGCCAGGGCACAGGGCTGGCAGCGAGGTGAGCATCTGTCCCTCACTCAGCTGCTGACTCCCTCTTGAGCCATGAGTGACCTACACCACACAGATCTTTCAAAAGCAAGGGCACAAGTCCCTCAGAGTCCCCAAGTGCTTTTAAAGCTCCTTCTTTAACCCCTGGAGGCTGTTTCCTTGCATGTGAAATGGAGACAATAAATACCTGAGTTGAAAGAGCAGCTTTTCTTTGCTAAGATAAAGGGGGCTGCTCTTTCCCTGGACTTGTTTGGTACAAGTGGACAGGTCTGGAGGCTGAACTGCTGTCAGGAAGAGTATACCAGGCCTGGAAAGTAGCAAGGTCATTTTTCAAGTTGGAGAAAAGCAGCTTAAAGGAAATATAAATTGTACTGAGTGAGCAGGACTTGAAAGCAGGGAGGGCTCCTCAGATGGGGAGCCAGGGAAAATGATGGAGGGAATGTAAGAATGACAAAGCATGTCGTTCCAGTGGAGTGCAAGACGATTTGCTTTAGCTCATTAAATACTGCAATAAAATATTAATAGTTATTGTCCCTCTATTTTTTGTAATTATCCTTGCAAAGAGGGATCTGCTGCAAGTCACTAATGTATTCCCAGCAGCGGGTTGCTTTTTAATACAGCGATGGCAGTCAGGGGTGAGGGGGGGGAGGAATGAAAGCATTTATGTGTGGCCAGAAAATAGTTGTATGATCAGGGTCATTAAGGAACTGGTGCTGTCTACACAGGGAGAGACACGAGGAGGGGAAGACAATGCTGTGGGGAGGGGAAAAGGGTGCAGATCAACCTGGGAGAGCTTAACAAGGGATGAGATTTGAGGACAGTGTGGTAAAGACATCCTGCCTAACCCCATGGAATAAATCCGTGCTGCAGCGGCCCAGCCAGATGTGCCCAGATGTTTGCTGGTGAATGTGGTGATTTCTCTGCCTGATCATTCAGATGATTCTCTTTTCTCCTCCCGTTGAGGAGCTGCAGCTGGATCCAAAGAGGCTGTCACTCTTCTCTTAACATCAGAGTTGTGCCCGTCTGCCACAACCTCTGGGCTGCAGTGTAGGGTCTTAGCAAGCTCTAGCCTCTCCCCATTGCCAGTAGGGCTGGAGGTGTGATGAGGTAACACCTCACAGCCTTGTCCTCTCCATGCCACACTCCTTCCAGGTCTTCTTAGACCTCAGCATCTCTGACTGGTCAAAGGATCCCTTCCTGGGACTTTGCCCTGAGCAGACATACTGTGAGGTGGTCCCCAGGGTGGCTAGAGGCACAGACAATGACTTGTGGGCCATATACCATCTGCCTAGCCAAGAGGTCTCTCAGGTACCAAACTTGATTCAGAGATTTGTCTCAGGAAAAGCTGAAGGGGCAGCATCAGCCTCTCCCCATCTCAGTGCCATCTCAGGCTGCTCCCTCCTCCTAGTACATTCCTGACCCAGGAGCAGGGATGTGCCTGCCAGTTCCTCTGATCCCAACTGTGGTACCAGCCAGGGGGTAGCTGGCACATGGCTGAGAGTTGGCATTGCACAGGAGCAAGCAGTGCTGGTATTGTGGCTATGAGAGGCTCTGGCAGCTTAAAAAAATGAAGTGTGGTGTCTCCTGCCAGCAGCAAAGAGTCCCTCAAAGGCCTGAAGCTTTTGCAGCATCACCAACATTCCACCCCACTGTGCTCTGGCCAGGTGGGACCTTAGTCTGCTTCCTCCAGCTCTGGTTTCCGACTACTTGAGCAAAGTGGGATGAAAAGAGGTGTTTTACCGAGCCTGGACAAAGCTATTGGCTTAAACATGGCAAGGGGGGAGCTGGGGCTTTTCCAGCCAGCAGCAGCCCATGGTGTTTCAGGTGGGTGAACAGAAGCTGAACCCCTGCAAAGCACTCGTAGTGCGTGAGACCAAACTTGCTATTACTGTGATGCAGCTTGGAATGTCTCAGCTGTAGGAGACAGAAAATGCTCTGCCATCAGAGGAGAGAGCAGGAATCTCACCATGGTTCCTGTCCTGAGGCAAGCAAAGCCCAGGAACCCAGGTGGCAGCATGGGCACCAGCAACAGGGCCGGGCCATGAGCCCATCTCAGGGAGCAAAACCTGTCCTGGTGATCTGCCCATCCATCTGGGAAAGCCAAGAGCAGGGCAACCATGCCTGTGATGCTGCCTGCTGTGGCAGGGATGCTCCTGCTTCCCACACCAGAGAAGGGATGAGGGCTCTGGCCCTGCTCAAATCCCATCAGCTGGCCCTCAGAAGAGAAACAGTGCTGACAGGTATCTAAGCGAGGCAGAATTAAGGGAAATGATAATAAATGTAGATGGTCAGGCAGGGGAATGAAATGATCCATCTTTTGCATGTTAGTCAAGAGGTGCTCGCAGGCTCCCACCTCCCCGCTTGCATTCAATCAGGGCCTGTCAGACCTCCAGCAGGCTGGCATTTTTGTGAAGAATCTCTCGGCTAAAAATTGTTGTCATTCCTATTTCCTTGTTATCAGTTGGCGGCACCTCAGCGGAGCCCAGAGATTAACGCAGAATCGCTGGGCGAGCATCCATTCCCGAGGAGCCCTATCCATTACGCCAAGCTCGGCGGGTCCCTCCCGCCTCACCTCCCACATTCATCATCTTTAACGCTGACAGCCCGGCGCAGGCCTTTCAAATTTATCTCACCGCATCCCGGGCAGGCTCTATCCGTCAAACTGCACGAGAGGGAGCAAGCAGAGCGCCGTCTTCTCTCCCCTGTTCGTCGGGGAGCGAGGGGGGGAACAACCTGCCCATGTGAGGGACTCGGTAAAAGATTGGTCCGAGATACACAATTAATCATGGCTCGCATCAATTTGCTTGATTTACTCCCCGGAGGGAGAAGGGGCGTAAACACGGCGTGTGCAGAGGCAGTGTGGAAACATAATGTGTCTGTCTATAGGAAAAACATTAACACATCATCCCCGTTGTGGGTGATTGATGGGGGAATGGGAGAGGGACAGCCCGGAGCTGGCAGGGTGACAGAGAGCCAGGAGCTTGCCAGAGAGACAGACCCAATGGAGATGAACCTCAGGGGCCACTGGTCAGGGCAGACTGCACCTGGCACGTCCAACCTGCCATGCACTTCCCTCTCGATGTTCTTCCTGAGGCAGCAGCCCAGCATGGGCATCTTCCCCTGTACCGAGACCCTCTGGGTGGGGAAGGGAGGTAGGAAGGAGGGCTGCCACCTGTGCTCCATCTGTGAAGCAAGTGCTTCAGGATACAGATGTAGTAAATGCCCCCTCTTCAGGGTGATGCAGAATACAAATCAAAACTGCTATTGCACATAAAAATTTCCAAGGGACATTTCATGTTCACAAAATGGGTGACAATGGGGCTCAGTCTGCTTTGCCTTCTCTGAATTCCTTCTGTAAATAACTTTTTCCGCCTGTCCCTGGAAGTAGGTGCAGTTCAGAATGAGATCCAAATGTACAGACTGTGCTTGTGAAGCCCTTTGGTATCCTTCAGGGTAGGAGATGCCGTAGCAATGAAAGATGCTGTTATTATTAGATCCCAAGCACTGGGCTGTGCCATGCCTTGATGGCTCCAGCAGAGAGAAGAGGCTAACTTTTATGGAGAAAGTTACTGCTGTATTTACAGTCCAAACCTCGTAACCAGCCACAGGGTGGAGGAGGAAATGCAGAGAGAGTGTGTGATGATTTAATGTGTCGTTCTTGCGTGCCTTTCAGCTAAGGAGCCTCCTCCCTCTTTCACTAACCCAAACTCAGCCAGGCTCCAGCTCAGTGATCACACCCACATGGACAAGGGGAGCAAGAGGAGAGGTTTAACCAAGGTCAAAATAGGGGACCAGGAACCTGGAGACCCATGTCCCAGACCTGCATCTTCCTTAGTAAAGTCTTTGCAGAAATAAATGGTACCCAGACCTCATGGGGCCAGGCAGAGGGTTTCTTGCTGCCTTGCAGGGAGGTTATGGTGTTTGGAGGGAGAGATGGGGACTCAAGAAAGCTCACTGATGCCAACAAGTAAATCTGCACCTCATGTTTTTAAGGAATAACCTAGCTGATAGGACTATCTTAGTGTGAGAGTCGTGTGGCATGAGTCAATGCAGTTCACCACGTCTTACCACACAGACAGACACGTTTCCCCAGGCAAGTTGCAGCCTATAGGCTGTTCCTAAACTCAGCACCATTCCTGTCGGGAATTGTGAGTGCTCACCTGAGCCACACTACCTGCTTTGCTCCCTGGTTAGCTAGCGGTGGTGTTGAATGTGCTTGCCTTTGCCCAGCCACACGTGGCCTTTGGCTGCGACCTTCCTGCAGGCACTCCTGTCATTTCCTTGAGGAAATGGCCTCAGGTTGTGCCAGGGGAGGTTTACATTGGCTATTAGGAAAAATTTCTTCACAGAAAGAATTGTAAAGCACTGGAACAGGCTTCTCAGGGAAGTGATTGACTCACCATTCCTGGAGGTATTTAAAAGACGTGTAGATGTGGTGCTGAGGGACGTGATTTAGCGGTGACCTGGCAATGCTAGGTTAACAGTTTGACTGGATGAACTCAAAGGTGTCTTCCAATGAAAACAATTCTATGATCCTGTGATTCAATGATTTGGGCTCTGAACAAGCAGCAGTTTCCACATATATGTTTCTTAATACATCCAAGGCCAGGTTTAAAATCTGGTCTTCTAGCTGCCTCCCTGCGTGGGGTTTCCTTGTGCTGAGCACCAACGTTTCCACCTGGGAGGAAGGGACACTAACACAGGGAGATCTGTCATCCACAGAGCAGCAGACAGTGCTTTGTAAGTCAGAAATGCACAAGACAGATGTCATCTGCCTTAAGTGAAACCTGGAGCGATGTGGGCATGATTTGAGTATCCAGACGGACTGACCATTAGTTGCCCTCCTGTTTGCAGGACATTGGGAGAAGAGCCTGACATGCCACATCTTGTCATCCATCTGTCTGTCTGTCCAGCTATCAGAACAGTGCTTCAGACCATTTCTGTTCCTAATTCCTAGGGTATGAATTAAACTCTGAGAGTTAACACTGCAGACAGAAGCTGCTCCCACCTGCAGGAAAATTCCTGTCCCATCTCTGTGATTTGCAGCATCAGCCTGTGCCTGCATGCCTGGTACATCGAGCCATTTTCCCACCTTGGGGTAGATATTGTCCCTAAGGCACTCAGGCTGAGCTCAGGCAGGATCAGGTCCATGACCCACCATACTTGGGTTGCTTGTAGTTTATATTTAGCTTAATTTAGTTTTATTCTCCTCTGACTTAGTTGCATCTGAAGAGGGGTTTTGTTTTGTCTTATCTTTTGGAAATTACTCGTAATTTTGTAGTGGCTGTTTAATAGATATATATATGTATGTATATGCTGGGTTTTACAGCCCATTTTTATCACCTTTTTATTATCTCGGGTCAAAAGCTTTACTGGGTTGCATTCAGGGAATTATGCAAACTAAGAGAAAATACCATAGCAAAACTATAGATTTTCTCATTAAACTCTGCTTGGACATGTAGTTATTGTAGTAAAACTCTAGTAACTATTACAGGCCCTAATATAAAATTATAGTTTGACACCTCAGTGTGATTGGCCTTGCACTGCGGTTAAATTAACCCTTTCTGTCCCTTGCATTTGCTAGAAGCAGACAAGCTGGGCTTAGCAGGCAAGCAGAAGTGGCTGTGTGGGGGCTTAGCCTATGACTCTGCTGCAGCATCCACGACCCCTCTGTGGTGTACAGCTTCAGAGCAGCTTTGTCTGAACTGTCAAAAAAACTTCACTCCAGCAACCACTTAGAGAGACAGTGATGCCTGGACAAGGGAGGATCCCACAGCTCCAGGTGGATCAAGTCCAGCAAGGAAGTAGGAGTTTGCTGGGGTTTGCAGCCTCCTCTGTCAACCCAGAAATTGCTTTGTTCCCACCGCCCACAGGCTGTGTAATTTTCCCTGTTCCATGCACAGTGGATTTAAGGAGCGATAAGCATATTCAGCGACTTAATTATCTCAGACCAGATTTTCTTCTCAATTACACTCAAGTAAATCTGAAGTGATTCCATTCAAGTGGATGTTGTTAGTCCACCCTTGTAAAAAATAAAATCAGGTAAAATATCATCCATGCATTTTAGCAAATCTCCACGCATCTGCTGGTAATGCTGCAGCAATCACTGGAGATTTTGGGGACTCTCTTGACACAGTGATGGGGAGCTGTGTTTAAAACAACTTGGATGGTCCAGCAGGACAGGGACTATTTTCTTCTGATTAACATTTTAAAGCCATGTTGATAATAACCTGGGGTAGCATGACAGTTCAGCAACTTCATTCGAGGGAAACACTTAATCATATTTATTATGTAAACACAGCTTGCCATGCCCCCATTAAATTATTAATAATACCATTAACATATTTACATATAAATCTTATAGCAATTGATGGAAATGGCTTCAGGAACCTTGCATTGGCTCCCTTTTTATAATGGATTCTCTCTTGCAAACACCCATTTATTAAAGAGACAAAATATTAATTTTTTGGTAAATATTCATGTCAAAAATGTCACCTTCGCAGTTTTGCAAATTGCCATTTATGCAAAACCTACAGACTTGATGTTTTTCTGTCTTAAAAATGGTCTGTTTAAAAATACTTCTTCAATAGGAGCAATTAAGGAGAATAAAAGTGAAGATATTTCAGTGATCTGGTTTTTTCCATTTTCATTAATAATCAAGTCAATAAGCTGAATGACATAAATACTGGAGGGGTTTTTCCATCACTTCACCCCTGGAGGTTCCCTAAAATGGTCTCCGTCCTGCTGCGCAGGGGGTTAACCTCTGATCAAACCATACACAGTTGCTACGTATTTGCAAAAGCTATTTGCTATTACTGGGACCCGAGTTAATTTACTTTGAGCTGGAGTCATGCCCAGATGTCCCAGTTAGAGCTTATCACACTAATGAGATGCCATCCCCTAGTTACACATGAGGAATGCTGGACCAGGCTCCAGGGGAGATGCTGCTGTCCCAGGGAGTTCCAGTGATGGAGAGCAGAGGATAACACAGAAGGGGTGCGGTTTGCACACAAAATGGTTGGAGGTGCACCACGGGCCCAGCAGCTCCCCTCTTTTTCCTCTATTTTCCATGAAAAAAGGTGAGGTGTCCTTTCAAAACAGGAGTGGGAAACGGAAGGAAATAGGTGGTATAGTGAGAGCATGGAGGGAAGAGGAGGGTAGGGAGTGTGTTTATCGGACAAGAAAAAAAAAAGAGGATAGAGGGTAGGCTAGTCCTTCTTCTCCTGTTTCTCCTCCAAATTCTTCATCTTTGCTAACCAGCCCAGCCCTGACTAATAATCCGAATGAGACTGTATACTGTAATTCCTTAATATGTTCCAGGTAGCAGTATCCCTGGGTAGATTCATTCTCAGGACTTCCAGTTCTCACAAGCTTATCGTAAGACTCTCAAGACTTTTTTTTTGCTCCCTGAGGTTTCAGCCCTTGCAATCAAGTAGTGATATAAGAATCTCAATTTTCCTTTAAGTAAATAGTAGAGGCATGCTTCAAGCCCTGTGGTCAGGGAAGAAAGCTGGAATATGTGTTGTGAACCTTGTCCTTAAAGCATAAAGACCAGAAGGCAAAGAAGATGATGATGACAGGGTAGTGGGGTTGTAAGGTAATTTAGGTTGAAAGGGACCTCAGGAGGTCATTGTATACTTAATTTCTGGTGCATCTCATACTTAAACAGCAGCTTTCATTAGCTTTTTTAGTCATAAAATTAATAAAACATAGCTTGTAGTTTTGTGTGAACGATGATACTATACATCTCTGTACTGTGAAGTGTTATGTGCATTCAAGAGCCTGGCTGCCCACTGCCCTGCCAGTGTAGCCAGCTGTGATGGCAGATGTCCTGTGCCAGCAGTTCTAAATCAAGAACAGGGTAGGAAAACCAGTTTGGTGGGAAGGAACCATAACTGTCTGAACTGGGACCTGCTGGGAACCCAGGACAGGGCACTCATCCCAGCTCTGCTCAGGATGCACATCCTCAGCAAGTCATGTCTCCCTTCCACACCTCCCTTTTCCCCACCTGAATATGAGGGACAATACTTGTCCTTTCTGGACAAGTATTTAAGTACTTAAGAATTAGACATTATTATCTTAACACAGAAGCCGGGAAAAGACAGAGAAGCCATTACAAAGGATTTTTTTCCCTCTCTCAATTAAATGAATGTTCTCCAAACCCGTTGTGCCCAGCCCTCATGTGTGCTGTTACAATTGTCTCTAAAAACTCTGTCCGATTTTTCAAGCAATTTCTCATGAAACAGGCACTTTCAGAAAAATCATAAGAAAGCAATCGTTTCAAATTGGTCATTTGGGACTCAAATTACTAATCTAATACATTTTTTATTGAGGGTTCCTGAAAGGTTCCATAAAACACAGTCTGTGAAGCTGCCCAAACTTGCCAGCCTCCTAGTTTGACAAATCGAACCCAACAATCCACTTTGCAGCTCAGCTTTAGGGCTTGCGAAGCTGCCACCAAAATAGCGCCGTTTATATTTTTCCATCAATAGTGCTTCTCTGGTCAGATTTTTAAATTCCTGGGGTGTTCTGTTGACTTTTTTTCCCCTGTGCTGGATTTTTGTGTCCGTGTCCAAGTCACAAGTGGGAATATTTGGGGGGGTTGACCTGGAATCTGCTGTTGAGCATCAGCTCTGGCACTGCTGGGAGAAGCGATTTGTAGAAAAGAAGTTGGGTCAATCAAGGAGAAGACTGGGAGCCAGAGAGTGACTTTTTCATTATTTATACTATTTTTATTATTTATATTATTTTAGTATTTTGTTGTATTATTTATGATGTTATTTATGTTTTTCTTAAGATTGCACTTAGACAGAGCCCCTGTAGAGGCAGGGCACTGTGCACAATCCCTGTCTTGTTGAGCTTGAGGATTGAACAGATAAAGGAGCCAAAATATAGAACAGACAAGGGATTTTGATCTTCTTTCTAAAAATGAGGGCTCAAAGCATGGGCAAATGAGTAAGATCAAGCAGGTGGTCTCTGGTCCAAAGTCCCTGTGTCATGTCATGGCCACAAGACCACATTTTCCTCTTTGCAGCAGTTTTTTGGAAAAAAGTGATAATGCTGACCTGCTTTGCAGCAGCCATCATGATTACAAAGCATCAGTGTCCTCACACACAAGGCACCAATCAAATATATGTTAATTATTATTTTGGCAGATGCTGAGGGCCAGCTGAATTCTGCCTTGAGGTAGGACCAAAAAACCAGCACCTCTCTCATCAGGTTTAATAAAATCCAAAATAGAACTCCATGGGTTGACAGCTAGCTCCTTCCTAATGCTGGAGAGGCAGCACCCAGCAAGGAAAATCAAGCAGCGTGAGGCCAACATCAGCTCAGTTTGCCAAGACCCCAACCAAAATTGCTTTTCTCCTTTAACATCTGGTGGCAGTTTTTCGTTTGAAAGATCTGCCAGTCAGGAGCAAGGCAGAAATGTGGTTTTGGGGAGGAGCTTCTAGCAATGCCTGGTTTCTTGATCTGGCCAGCACAAGAGAGTGAAGAGGAGAGGGAACGATCAGAGCAGCCTGAGAGAGATGCAGAAAGCTACTGGGCATTGAGCAGAGATGGGAATGGACAGATTGGAAAGAGAAGAGGTACTTCTGCCTGTGGATCAGCACCCTTGACAGGGCGCGCAGTGCAGGGACAGGGTTGATGCAGCATCAGCATTCTTGGCTCAATGCTGTCATCTCAGTTTGAATTTTACCTTCTAAGAAGAGCAACATGAGCTGTTCTGATGTGCAGTAGGAGCCATGTGGGCAGGAAGAGGGGGCTTCCCTGCAAACCCTTACAGCCCTGGTGCTTCTGGCTATGCAGATCCCTCAGTGCTGAGCTGGACAACTGTGTGCTGACACACTCCCTTTGAACACCTCCGAGGGGCCCGTGACTATTTATGGGGCTAGCATATAGTTTTCTGCTACTGTTACAGTTTTATTATGGGGATAGTACACAACAAGTAGTCAAAAAGTAGTGCTGGAGTTGCTTTCAGGCCAAATGCGGCCGTTTTGCATATCAGCTGGGGCTGCATTGCAGGGGGGAGCCATTCTTGGCCATTTCTGGCCATGGCGGTTACCCATGGGTGATGGGTATCCTCTGGTCTGGAGTTTGATGCCAGGGTCCTGCCCTCATGCAGGCAGGGAAGGTTGCACAGCTTCCTACACATCCATGGCCCTACAAACATACTGGAGTTTATTATTGTGCTGTGCTCTTTCTTAAGAAAAAAAATCCATCTATTAAAATGTATAAGCGCTGTGACATTTCAGAGAAAAACTTTCTTCCCATTTCAAAGAAAACTTCGAAGCCAAATTCCAGACTGAAGCCAATTCAAAGAGAACAATTTATAAATCAAGCAAAAAGGAAGGTGAAGCAAAAGCCACTCTTTAATCTTGGCCATGGTTGCACCATCAGTACATCCTGCCTGTGCTGCCCAGGTTTGGGGTGATGGTGCCAGTTCATTTGAGCTCTGCCAGCACAATGTCCTGCATGGAGCACATGGCTGCTCCTCTTACAAGGGATACAGGTATTTTTATACTAGATGGGAAGATCTACATGCAGGCATATGCATCTCCTTTTGCCCTGCTCAACCTTTTTTTAGGCACATGTGAGCAGCAAGATGCCCACGTGTTTGCATCAGAGGGGCTGCATGACCCATAGGGATGCATTTCCTAAGCTTAACCCTGCTAGTAATCTGCACAGAGAAGGTCCACCGCCCCAAAAGCTGCATGCACCATCCTGCCCTGCCTCTGTCCCTGCAGGGTAGTAAAGCCACCAGCACCAGTCCCTCATAGAGGGATGGAGAGGTGTCAAGCCACCATTTCAGTGCAAGGTCCCTGCACAGAGATACATGGGGCCACAGCAGGTAGTCACTCCTTGCTGTGCTGAGCTGCAGGTGTAGCTCTCCCAACCCCTGATCCTTCCCACCACCCTTCCTTGAACTCCCTCCAGCCACTCGAGGGCTTCACAGGGTGCTTGTGCTTCATCCCCTCTTTGCTTTCACAATTCACACTTCTCCCCTGCCGGGGCCATTCCCTGCTCTGCTGTGTGCTGTGGCTGCCTGCCACAGTGCAGCTTCCCCAGGACAGTGTCTGATGAGCTGTTTGCTTTAGCTGGAAGAAAGAGCCAGCCACAGGGCAGGAGCAGCGGGCGGCCATGACAGCATGTCTCTCAGCCTGACACTCGACAGACTTGGATGCCAAGAGGCACAGAGGTGCCAAGTGCTGGTCTAACTTTCATGCCATTGAAGTCCATGAAGTTGGCTTTGGATTTACACCCATGGAAACAGGATGGGAACTTGGCCCAAAGTCTTGGTGACATTGTGAAGTTGAAGGAGTCTTCAGACCCACCACTAAGTCTTTAATTGGGGTGGGCAATGCAAGGGAGAAGAGGAGGGGCAAGTCTCGGAGCAAGGGGAAGGCAGCCCTGGTCTTCTTGGCCTCCTGGGGGAAAAGTGACAGCTACAGCAACTGCAGCTGTCATGGGGGGCAGCAGTGAGGGTCTGGGCGGGTCAGGACTCAGAAAGAAGGAGAAATCAGGACTTAAAATTCCTTCCCCACACTCTTCTGCATCTCCTCCATCTAGCAAATGCACATTTCCTTGTGCATCAACTGAAGCATCCCTGGGCACGGGGACAAGGGCATCCCTGTCCCCAGAAGCTGTGCCCACTCAGGTCAGGGCTGCGTGAAATGCCAGATCCTGGCAGCAGATTAAGAGGCTGAAGCATCAGGTTGTTTCCCCACCTAGTGCTGAGCACCTTTTCTGGTGAAGAGAGGCTCTGTGGGCAGATTTCACCTTGTGCGAAGGGGTCAGCAAAAGACTCGTGCGCCACTTAAATCCTACTTAAGCACTGCACTGTGGTGAAATTAACTCTCTCTCCAGAATAAGCCATCAAGAAAAACAGATCTAAAAATCTACGCTGGGCCACAGCCGAGCCACACTTCTATTAGCAGGTAAAAAAATATTTCCTGTCCTTAGAGTTAAATGAACCGATAGTTCAATCATGGAGCAAAAAGCAGCAATAGAGACAGGGATGGTGAGTGCTTCAGGTATTGGCAGTCTATGCAAGGAATCACAATAAGCAGGACTTGACTGTTTTCTCTGTGTTTAGCAGCAGTGTTATTCAACAATCTATTTGCAAATGCCATCTTCCGAGTCCTTTTTTTCCCCCCTCGTTAAAGTTGCAGCGATAATAGGGCGATTACAGTGCAATAAGCTAAACGCAATCCATTAGTGGCATCAGGGCTGGTTTTAGATCTTAAAAAAAAGGAAAAAAATCAAAGCTGTTTAAGTTTTCTTATTATGCACATTAAAGGCAGGCAGCAGGGTCTGATCAAAGCCAATACCACCCCTGTGCGCCCCCCACCTGCCTCCTGTCCCCACATCTTGTCCCCCCTCTATTCATTAGTGGTCACAGCTGTGCAGTCAGCCAATTACTTGGGAATAATAAGTACATTTTGCAGTAAATTAAATATTAATTAGTCCTTGGCAGGTTGTTTTGGTTTGGTTGGGTTTTTTTTCTTATTTCCCTCCCTCCACCTGAAAATGGCAGGAAGGACATGACACTATCACTGCCTGTGTTGTCTTGTGGGTGAGAGTGGAGGAGGCTGTCCTCCATCCCTGGGCGTGGTGTCCTCCACAGTGCCTTGCAGCAAGGTCTTTCCTGCTCTTCCTAGAGAGTTTGCTGCTGCTGGGCCATGATTTGTAAACCCAACTTTTACATTACCTTTTTCTTCCAACCTGGGCACATCTCTGCCTGAGTTCCCGCTGTGCGTGCTCCACTTAGGCACTTAGCTCTCCAGAGCAGGGCATCTTCCCTGATGCCCTGGGCTGTGCCTGTCAGAGTAGTCTGGAGGTGTCATGTTAACAGGCAGGACCCCAACCCAGGGCCTCATTAGTTTTAGCTGAAACAGGGCCATCTTAGCTTCACTAGACTCCCTCCTTCAACCACCTGGAGGCCAGCTTTGCAGATCACGTTTGCAGAGATAAACATTTCTTGGTTTTAAACATCTCAACCTTTCCCATGAAGCATGGTGAATCAGCCTGAATTTCCTTCACACAGCAAACTAGGCCATAACGCTACATCATGTAGTGAATAAATCCATGTGAGGTTTGTCTGGCCATGGGAAAGGCCTGCGCCATGGGGCACGACGGCAGCTTGGCTGGTGCAACACTCTCCCCAGCAGTACTAGCGGGAAAGATGCTGCCTAATCCCCCAGACATGTCTACGAGGCCTCACCTTGCCCTGCTCCTGCACAGCAAGACCTCATCCCAAAGAGTGTGTATGGTGCCAGCTGATAAGGGAGAGGACTAGGGATGGGCAGAAGGGGCTGGCTGAAGAGCAACTGTCATAAAGCCCAGCATCACCCTTTGCCAAAGCAAGTTGTCCCATTTCAGTGCAGACTTCCACACAAGGTGGCCCTCTGATCCCCAGCCAGGGACTCTGGTTACAGAGTGACCAGATCTGGCCTCCCCTGGTCCCATGGAAGTCAGATCACCTTGAACAAGTGCCGACCCTGGAGAAAAAGCCCTGCAGACTGTGGTCAAGTGAAGCCCAGACCAGATGCCAAGCATGGACCTGCTGGGAAGAGCAGTTCCTTAAACTGAGCGAGGTGGGCTAGTTTTGATGTTGTCAACTTATCAGCATATAGTAAGGTTCAAAGAACAAATACCATGGAAAGGAATAGTGGATGAAAAGAACAGCTAAGCTCTGTACCTCCCCGGGAGCACTACAGAGGCAAGCACAGGAGCCCCTGGGAGCCCTCAGCAGTCAGGACAGGAAGGGAAGATGCTCTGGTCACTCATCCATTCCTTGCTGGCAAATTCTGGTTGGAGCCACTGTCCCTGTCACCTGGGCTGTGCCTCCCTGGAATGCAGCATCACCTTTGCTCCCTTATGGCTAGGCAGGAGCCTGGAAACAAGAAGACAGGGTCTCAGCATCCCACCTACCATCCATCCTTCCTCCCTGGCACTGATGTCAGTGTAAGCAGAGGAGAGAGCTTTCTACATTCTCTGTTCTTACTGACCCCTTACCAAGAGTTTCTGGGACAGACATGAGCTACATTAGCAAAGCTGAAGTAATCTGTGCCTGTCAGCCGATCCCAAGGTAAAAGGCTGCACTTGTCCAGCTCTTGGATTTGCACTTTACTAACAGGTCTGCAGGCTGCCTTGTGATGCACCATGCACCAGTTCACCTCTTTATGCTCTTGAGTGCAATTAAATTGTGGGGGTTTTTAAATGTAGTTTGACAACACACACGTTGGGTTTGTATTTTATTTACAGCTTTTATTTGGGGACCAATAAAACCCCAGCTGGCTAATGTGAGATCTAAAACTTGCATCTCTTTCCCTTGGATATCTTTTCTATGGTAAACTATTTATTTGTGTTTCATCTTGTACAAGCTCCTCTTTCCATGCTGAGAAGCTGAGAGCTCCAGGGGCTCTTTGAAGACTATTTGCTATAGGATAGCAACTGGAATTCTCTTTAAACATCCATGCCTGCTTTGTCCTACAACTGGCCTCTTGGTGTCAACACATAGTTTTGTGCAAGTTTCCTGTGTAAAGCTAACATTTGCACACTCCCCTGGCACTTGCGCTCCCAGATCCCTCTTGTCCAAGCATATCCCATCATTTATTCTTGCAGGCATGAGCAGCAGTTACGCCACGTGCCAAATCAGAGGCAACATCAAGGCCTCTTTAAAAACGAAGTTTTGACCAGGTTACGAATGACCGCTGTGCCCCTCAGGTAGGAGGAATGTGCTGCTTGACCTACATGGCCAGTCAAAGTGACCCATGCTTGGATTGCAAGTATGTGGTACCCCTATCTCTGAGCCTTCAGGTTCTTATCACAAAATTAAAATGCAACAAAATCTTCTTGGAAGGGGTTATTTGACAGCAGCACGAGGCACACACATGTGAAATCCCAGCACATTTCAACAATGGTCAGTCAGACATCTTCACCTATGAGCATCCCCTGGACACTGACCCTAGTGTGCCCGCAGAGTAGTGTGAAGGGTGAGGTGGCATCAAGCTAGCAACACAAATCACGCTAAAAATGCCCAATAGCTGCTTTTTCATGCGTTCACAACCCAAGGGTCATGCTCTTGCCATAAAAAGGAAGATGAACCCCGGCGAGATGGGAGCAATGTTCCCAAGGATGCCTCTGGGAGGGAAAGATCAAGAACTGATACTTGTAATGTCCTCGGGTGCTAAAACAGTCAAAATAATAATGGGGTGGGGAGGATGCTGGAGAGGCTGGATACAGCCAGGGGAGCTGTGTGATGAGTGTCCATCGTGTGCTGGTGCATCTGCCCGGTGACACCTCAACGTGCCTGTTCTCCCTGGCATGTTGAAGGCCTTCAATGTGCAGATCCCAACATGCAGCTGCCTTTTAAATAACAGCAGAGATTTCTGTTTTGTGGACGGAAATGGCTGGGACAAGCTCTTGGAAAACACAGAAGGGAAAATATTTTCTTTCTCTCCGGTGTTATTTTTTCTCTTCTTCTGATTTCCTTTCTGTCATTCCTTTGCCGTCTCACAGACTCTAAATTCATGGCAGCTCTTCCTGAAGGTGAAATGAAGGCTCTGGGCTGTGTTTGGTTGTTCCAGTGGGGAGGGGACGAGGGTCAGGGAGGGTTAAGCAGGGAGGGGGCAGTGCAACAAGGCGGCCTGATCTAGTGATTAAACAAAGGGATTCAGCCAACATGTGTAAAATTAAGTGATCAAGAGTTGATTACAGAGTGCATTGATTGTGTACTGATGGATTAAACAGAGTCGTGCTTGGGATGCGATTTTCCGAGCTGGGCATGGAGAGCACAGGCAATCGACATGTTGGCCAGAAGGACCCGCTTCTCCCAATCCCTGGCTTTTATACATTCTCTGGATAAATCTGCAGAGAGGCCCGTGGAATTATAATCGATTATCCATTTCTCAAAGTCACTTAAGGGCCCTGAGCTACAAGCTAAAGTGCCGGGGCTGCGAAGAGGCATTGGGTATGCGCCGGCATGTGCAGGTGCTGGCGCGAGGGGAAAATGTGGCAATGACCCTGCGTGCTGCAAGCTGATGAATCTATTTTCTTGTAGGAAATAGTTTTGACAGTTCAATATCTGTGTTTTCGATATGTGTCCCACACACCCCCAAGGGAGGAGAGGAGCTGGGTAGAGGAGGGAGAGTGGGTGGGAGGCAGGGAAAGACTCTACCCCATCACCCCTTCAAATTATAGGCATATCAGTATATCACCAACTTAACAGGCTGCCCTCCAAGTCAAGGGCATGGGAGCAGTGTGGCTGCCTGTGAGCAAAGGCTGCAGGGACAGGATGAGGCTGGAGCTTCTCTCGGGGTGCATCACTGGGCTGTAGGGGAACTCACAGCAAGCCCCTAGGATGCTGGCAGTGGGGTGATCCCAGGCTCTTGTTTCACCACCAATGGTGAAGGAAGAGTCCCATTTCCAGGCTGATCTTTTCTCTCAGAATGTGGCCAGATCCTTCACTGGGGACCCAGAGAAGCAGGAGGGTGGGACATGCGAGAGCTGAGCAGCTGCACTCTGGTGCATGATCGTCCTTGTGGGTTCTGCAGGGGCTGGGATGTGTGACAGTGGAATGAGGCCAGGAGGGAAAAGCCCCTCCAGTACTCTCCCAGCTCATGTGCAGACCTGTCACTCCTGCTTATGACTGCATCCTGGTTTCTAGTATGAATGAAGCAATTAGGGCTGATCGCAGACCTCAAAGGTGTCTAGGACATCAGACCCCAGCTCTCGTATGGCCTTCCAGCCAGACAAAAGGATAATCCTGTGAAACTCCCACCTTCTCTAGTTCCCACTGCTGTTATTTTTGGGCAGCTAAAGAAACTATTTTGCCCAGGTCTTTCCATCCCAAGAACTGATGCAGAGCATGGCTAATTAAGGCACACTTTGGCAGTGCAGCTACAGAGCTCCTCTTCTCTGTCCTCTCCTACCATGCCAGCAGGACCCCAAGCTCAGGGGACTGGTTCAACAAGGGACAGAAAGTGACTCTTGTAACAGCAAACAGGAGAAGGGATGGTGAGGAGACAGAGCCATTCCCCACACTTGGTCCAGCCATGACAGCACACTTGGCACAGGCAGCAAGAGAACCCTGGGGTCTCTTGCCTGACTGCCTGCCTGTTGAGCAGTGTCCTGGGTCCCAGCACCTCATTTCACAAGCCCTACTGAGGAAGGAACTGGCTCTGGGTCACAGAATTTGAAGCATTGCAGGCATGATGTCTGAGTCCCGCTGGCTTGGGGTGGTTTGTCCACAGCCTGGCCAATCTTGGCTTCGTGGTGTGACAAGACCGAGGGCAGTTCAAGGATGTAGGAAAAGGAGGTGTGTCACACTCAAGGCTGGAGGGACAGAGCTGTAGGATTCACCTAGGAGCATTTCTATCATGCCTTATTCACTGAAGCCAGGGACCCTACAGATTCTGAGGAGACTCAGTTGCTTCCCAGAACTTGTGTGTATTGAAGATGAGGCAGTGAGTTGGAGGAGCCTCAAGTTTTGCAGCCAGAGCAAAGGATGAGTGGCAGCAGGAAGGTCCAGCTCTGTGGTCCTGAGTCTGTCCAGACTCATATTAGCACCCATTAGAAAAGCTGGAGCAGAGAAGGGATCTGACACTAGTCCCTGCTGTCCAGGTTTGGTCCATCTCCAGCCCAGCACCTTGACCAGTCATGACCCGTCACCCTGGAGGAAGCAAGCGTGGGCAGCTTGTCCACCCCCAAACCACAAAGGAGGAGCGCAGGGACAGAGCTGTGCAGTCCCTTGGCTTGCTCTCAGCATTTCTCTTTTGAAGCCCAGGGAAGTGGTTTTGCTCTGCTCTCTGGAGCCATGTTGAGCCCAGAAGCAGTGCCATGCTGGGACCACAGGGAGGACTGGGACCACAGTCCATCCCAGCCCTCCTCTTTCCCTCTTCTTTCCAGGTCCCTGTCAATGGTCTCCCTTTCCAGCTCTCCTGGCGGCCCACAGCCCTCTCATTGAGGATTCATTGTCTTGTCAGCCTCTAGTTAGCCAGCATGCGTGCAAATCATAAATTACCCCACCCGGGCCTCTGCTATGCTTCAGCACAGACAAAAAAATTGCACTCCATCACCGTGTCTCNGCCGGTTAAGTGCAGTATCTTATTTTGTGCTGGGACAAATGAAAAGAATATTAGCAAGGGCTGAAATATATCTCTTTTTTATCTCTCTGCTACTTTTTTATTGAATCTTTCTGAGTAGGTGGCTTTCCGCAGGATGACAGCCTCATGACAGGCTCCTCATTAGAGCCAAGACAGTAATTGTGATGCATTTCCCTGCGCGGCCTTTTCACTTATCCCCCCCCCCCCCCGCCNAACCTAGCCGGTTAAGTGCAGTATCTTATTTTGTGCTGGGACAAATGAAAAGAATATTAGCAAGGGCTGAAATATATCTCTTTTTTATCTCTCTGCTACTTTTTTATTGAATCTTTCTGAGTAGGTGGCTTTCCGCAGGATGACAGCCTCATGACAGGCTCCTCATTAGAGCCAAGACAGTAATTGTGATGCATTTCCCTGCGCGGCCTTTTCACTTCCCCCCCCCCCCCCTTGCCTTTCCTCCTCTCTCCTTTTCCCCTGATTTGTAAAGAGATTGGATGTACAGGCTTGCTCAGTTTCTTAAATTATTGTCCAGCTCAATCCATCTTCCTCTGCCCTGCACCGGGCAGCCGTGATCTCTGCAGATGGAGAACCAGGGCCAGGATTGCAGGTGGTGGGGTCAGATGCTCGAATGGGCTCCTCCCCTCTCCTCACTGCCTGGCTTCCACTTGCCATGGGAAACGTGATGCCAGACCCAACAGGATGTGCAACAGCCTCTGCAGAGCCCAGGGTGCTGTTTTTACTGAGCGACTCTTGGGATCACCCCAGCTGGTCTCAGATGCGTAGCAGCAACACTGCACCAGTTCACACCAGTCCTCTCCAATATCTGCATGGAGAAGCAGCTACAAGAGCAACTCTTTTCTTTGCAAGGAAATCACTGTTTTAGCACGCTTTTCTGCCTCAGAACTCTCTGTAGTTTTTAGCCTTAAGAAGAAGCAAGTGCATTTCCTAAGCTGCTTGGCAGCCTGGGCATCTTAGCAGGGACCAGTGCTGGCCCTTGGCTGAGTTCAGCTTTTCACTATGCTCCAGTTTGCTCTTAAGGTTGTAGAGGTCCCTCAGTCCATCTCTACCTCTGTCTTCTATATACGCAGATGTATAAAACTGGTTGTCACCCATCTCCGTACCCACAATCCCAGTCTAGCTTCTCTGCTGCCGTGTGGCAGCTTTGCCCTGTGGTGCAGGAGTGGAAGAGCAACTCCTCAAAATCTTTTCCTGACCTCTGCTCCCCTCCTGCCTGTACAGACCTTCTATACACACATGCTCCAGTGAAAGGCAGGTCTTCTCAACACAAGGTTAATTCCTCAGTGAACTGGATGTGCTCACTGCACTGTGGGGTGGTTGCTGAGTTAGGCTGTGGATGCAGTTATGGCTAAATGCTGAACTCAGCCACTACAAGCAAACCTGGAGTCACTTCACTGCCCATCACTGTCCCTGGCACCTGTACAGACCAAGTGCAGGAGGGATCAGATCCAGGGTGCCCATCCCTGGACAGCGTACTGCGGTCAGCATCCCACATAGCCAGGGCCTGCATCCCACATTCAGCCAAGAGCCCAAGGGAGGGGAAAGGCCTGCTGGAAGAAGCACAACATGTCCTGACCTCAAAACAGCCCCTTGTGCTAGTTTTTGGGAGCCACATACTTTTTGGCCCCTGTCAAAATCATCAGGACCCAAGGTAGACACCTAGCAGCCCCATGAGGATGGCACTGTCTCCCAGTAAATACTAGGGAGCTAGGAAAGCAATGAGCAACATTGTTCCTGCTCCCTGACTTTATTACCAAATACTTTTTGCTTCTACTGTTGTTATGGGGTGCTTTGCATTGACGCATGAAACACCTCTGTCTTCCTCACCTCACCGTTGTCATCCTTTCCCAGCTGGGGCACAGCTTCATGGCTGCCACTTACTGTCAGAGCTCTGCAAGCCTCATCGGCTGTGGTGCAGGCTCACTGGCAGGAGAGAGAGTGTTTGGCTATTTCCAAGCTAATATGTGGCTTTCTTTGAATTATTGTTTTTTGAACTGGAAGGAAAGGATGCTTGTCACACAAGATATCTGCTATCAGTACACAAATAACAGCAAGCCCATCATCGAAAGGAAAATAATCGCCGTGGAAACCGAGTTGCGGGGGAGCCAGGAGGGATTATTATGGGTGCTGGCAGTGGTGATGCTGTCAAGGAGCCTGTGTCAGCACTTCCATTACCACCCACCTGGTTTCAGCACGGCCCCTGAAGCAGCGCGTGAGGCCGCGGGGCCCCAGCATGGGGTCATTTCTATTCAGAAGAGTTTCAGATCAACTGGCTTTGATTGGGTTTAAATGATGGAGTGTTTAAGAGGGAGAGAGAGGAAATAGGAGGGCGAGATGGAGGGACGCATCTTGGAGGAGGGTGAGTTTGGTACTCAGACAAGTGGAAAACAGTTTAGAACAGGAGAAATCAGGAGCTGGGAGGGAAGAGCGGGTCCTCCTGGAGACAAGTTTCAGATGGGCATGAGGAAGGACAGTGTGGGAAGAAGATGACCTGAAACTTGGGCAGATGCTCTTGGGTGTGCCCAGTGAAGGGCCCTTAGGAAAGAGCAAACATCCCCAGGAGGGAATGTGTCCCCATCAGTGTTCCCTCCCAACTACCACCCCCTGTGTTACCCATGGTGGCAGTCCCTGGAGAGGTACCTGGCTGTCCTATCAGCCATCAGCAGAGATAAGCATTTAAATTATGAACAGTTTATTTCATTCATTTGGCAACTTGCTGAACTACTGGGCAGAGTGAGCCCTCATGCCTTGTAAACTTTCCTCATTCAGAGTGAATAGGGAGCATCGTTTAGGGCGTGCTGTGTAGAGACAAGGCCTGCATACATTACATGCTGTCATGGCTGTTGGAGGGCTGGGTCCTCTTTTTCCTCACTTAAATTCTCTCCAAAACAGCATTTCCTGTCTTTCTTGTGGGAGGAAAGCTCTCCCTTCCAAGTGACTTGGTCCTGGCCTGCAAACACTGCTGTCAACCCTCCATTCCAGGGTACAGACACAGGGTGGGAGCAGGCATAGCTTCATGCTTTCACACTTATTCAGTGCCACACTGGCATCCCTGATACCTGAGCCCAGATCCCAGCCTGGAGTCTACCTTACATTAGCAGTCGCTTTGCTTTGAATTAGGCCTGACTCAGAGTACTTAGGGGAATTATGTTGGACTTGTATCAGTGTAACTGAAGGTACTATCAAGCCCTTGTTTCCCCGTGGGATCAGGAGCCTTCAGTTTGGTCCCGATCTGGGCTGGGATCCATTTGCAGATGTCCTCCAACACAGCCCATGAACAAATTTCTCCATGCAGAGGTGCATCTGTGCATCAAGCCCTCTGCTTTCAGAACAGGAAATATTTGGTTTCAACACTTTCAGTTAAACATTTCCGTGGAGCCCAGGAGACCGTGCAAACAGCAGGAGCACCAAGGCTCTGCCTTTTCATCTCTCTGGCACAGGCGAGCAGAGGGTCGGCAGCAGGGGAAACTTGGGAGAGCCGAGGAGGGTAAACACTGGAGCTGAGCCTACCGAGTAACTAGAGAGCAAAGGGGAGAGAGAGAGGGGCAAAGAAAACAAAAACACAGCTGCCAAAAAACAAAAGCCTGAAAAGAGCTATTCAGGGTCTCCAAGGAGCAAGTTTGGCACAGAGCAGGGAGGGAAGAGTGGCAAGCACTTGCTTCTGGACCAGGCACAGATCCAGCCCACTTGGAGATATGGACCTTTCATTTTGCCCTGGGCTAATCAATGCCCTTTGCTCCCTTGAGCAGGGTCAGCACCTACATCTCAGCACAGTCCAGCTGTGCACACAGTGCAGCATCCTTTGCTTTTTCATGGGTTCCAGGATGTACCTGCGCCGCAGAGGTGAGATGTATGTATCTCCCTCCACCTTTGCATTCACAAACAAAACTAGAGGACTCACTGTGCCCATCCTGTCCCTCTCACAACTCAGCATCCCACATCATGGAGCTGGGTACCGCTGCCTGGCATGAGATACCACAATGTGGCCGTGTGCCAGGCTCTGGGGCATGCTGTGGATGTGGATATCACTGATCTGGGGAGACACATCCCGCCAGCAGCCTCTGCAGGACCGTGGGCATGCAGTGGGTTTCATAGACCTGGGGAGGCCTGTGTAGGTGTCCTGCTGGCGCAGGAAATGAGCCCTCCCTTCTGCCTGTCATTTGCACTTAGCCCCACTCCTGCAAAAGTGCAGTTGTCAGCCCCTTGGGCCAGGAGCTTGGGCTCCTTCTGTCTCCTGTTTTGCGATCTGTACATCAGGGACTTGGCTGCATGCTTGTATCCCTCTTCTCCAGTCCCTCTGGAAGCCCTTGCTTCAGTGCAGGCACCAGCCTCCCACACTCAATGGAGCAAGGGGATCTTCCCCGGCTGTTATCAGGATGCAGGGTGACAGCTGTCATGTCCTCCCTTGCCATAGATTCATCACTGTATCATTGGTGTATCTGATGGGTAAGGCCATTACTGCTCATATCTCCTGCTGGCTAGGCTGGGGTTGGGAGCGGCCATGGAAGGCAGCAAAACTTCTTCCCACAGCCCAGGATCCTTCCTGGTTCCCCTATCCATTGAAATCCCATCACTCCTGCTTAGGAACATGCACCCTGTGGAAAACCCTGAAGATCGGGAGTTGGACTTGATGATCCTTGTGGGTCCCTTCCAACTCGGATTGTTCTATGATGAATCTGGGAACAAGGACCTGGGCAGGCAGGAAGTTAAAAAAGCCACCAGCCTGGTGCAACAGAGCTGGGCCCCAAGAGGGATCCCATCTGCGCCTCCTAGTCCAAGGCTGTCCATCGCATTACAGTGGTTCAAGATTTTCCATCACTCCCTCAGCAAATTAACACCCCTGGGCTTCCCAGAGAGCAGAAATCTGGGATGGTCAGCCAATGGCTCACCCTCCGGTGCTGCTGAGAGCACCTCTGCCCCACCAGTCCAAGCTGTAGGTGGCAGGCGAGAGAGGCTGGTGGGCCCCACAGCAGTGGCCTGAGATGGGAGCAGGGATGCAGCACAGTAGGGTGGAGGGCAGCCTGTTTACCTATCCATCTGCACACCCCACAGTGGGGATCCAGCAGGATTTCCCGTCCGCTCAAAGGCTGCCTGTTTATTTTGGGATGGAGACTCAGACAGCTCCATTGTTTTCCTGTGAAGTTGGGGTTATAAATAGCAGGTGGTCGGGGACGCTCGTGGGCTATTTTGGGCCCCCACTACACAAAAGTGGAAAAGCTCCAAGAGGAAGGTGGAATTACTGAAATACCGACCTTTCCCGCAAGGGTCAAGTTTAGGTTTGGATTGGGTGCTGGGCATTATTTAAACATGAGGGAAGGAGGAGACAGGAAGATGTTCCTAGTTGCATGGGTTGCAGACTGTCTTTCCCAGCAGAAGGGTGGTAGAGATGAGGAGCCAAGGCACCTGGGCTCTGATGGGGTTCTGCTTGGGAGCCATTGGGAGCAGATCATGTCCGGAGGAAAGATTAGCTGGGGTTTTTCTCCTAGCTCTGTAACTGGGAGACTTCCCAGTGGGTAGAGTAGTTAGGGAGGTAGGGGATGCCTCATAGCACCACAGCCTGTCCCAATTTATCCCTCATGCCTCAGTTTTCCCAACCTCCTACAAGGAGGCTGAAGAAAAGGGCAGGTAATATACCAGCAACAACCCTGCTCCCACCAGGCACGTAAACTGCATTCTGCTGGAAGGCAAGGATGAGCCAAGGTGACTCTCAAACTTATTTCAGACCCTTCCTCTCGTTAAATGTCTGTGCCAGGCAGTTATACAGTGAACAGCAGGGACCCAGTAAAGCCACTCACACCAATGTTTTATACTTTGAGAAGGTCTATTCCTTTAATGGGGATTCATTTAACTGGGCTCTGCCATTGTTAGGAGCCATAAAATGGCACCTTTTTGCTCCTGATTGGAAGGCCATGGTGCACGCAGCCGCCTCTTATTCTGCGCTGGCTCCTTTATTGTGCATTACTGCCTCTCACTCGGATTTAACCAATTTGATCCATGTCTAATACATAAATAAATAATCCAGCAGGAGGGTTCATGTTACACAACAACAGGCATCTATAAAGCATGTTTCTCCCTGCCAGAGTCATCTGAGCCAGGCTCCGCACGCCCTCTCATGAGCGGAGCTGCTAATACAGCAGGGAGAGGGGGGCCTGGAGACCCACGGGCTTCTCTGTTTTATTGAAACTTCATTGTTTGCTTTAGAGTTTTATTTTATGTTAAATAGACCCTGTATATTCCTTACAGAGTGGGCAATAAAGTTTCTGAGCTAGAGGAAATTGGCTTCAGAGCAGGGAGTGATCCAGGGAGATGTGGCTGGGCAGGGGAACAGTGGGGAGGATTTGAGATGAGAGTGAGGCAGTTCCTTGCTTCCAGGGTGGCCCAGGGGCTCAGCCCAGCATGGGATCAGGGTCCACAGGCACCCCCAAATCTCACCCAGGGATGATGCAGCTGCAGGGCTCAGGCAGCTGCAGGGTCTGGAGCTGCTGTTGGCATGGGGAGGACAAGGGGCCTCATCCCATCCAGGGACAGGGTGAGCACAGGGCAGCCATGCCAAGCATCCAGACCTGCTCTCTGCTATCCATAGCTGAATGCTGTGGGATCTCCTCTGCCTCTTCTCTTAGTAATAGGAACAGCGGATAGTGCTATGTCATTCATCTCCCCTGAGTCACACAGCCTGCAACACGAACTGAGGAAACCAGAGTTGCCCAAAATATATCTGTTGCTGCTCTCCTTGTAAGATTAGAGGGCCCACAGTCAGGGCTAGGATGCTGTCATGCCAGTTGCTGTTCCACTGCAGAACAGAGCCAGTCGCTGTCCCAGGGCATGTGGCACAGGGAGAGAAATGGGTCTGTACCAGGAAAAAATTCCCCAGTTTCAGAACTCAGCTAGGATGGGGACCAGGATAGAGTGCAGGCAATGTTGAAGGCATCCGATCAGATCTAAAGCTTTCTCATTTTCTTTCCTCCCCACAGGCAAAAAGAAAGCGACTTTGTTTGACAGCCAGGCTCCAATCTGCCCCATCTGCCAGGTCCTCCTTCGCCCTGGGGAGTTGCAGGAGCACATGGAGCAGGAGCTGGAGAAGCTCACCCAGCTGAACATCAGGTAAGCAGCTCCCTAGGGTCTATCAGCATCCCCAGTTAGCCAGCCAGGGCACCTGCAGATGGTAGAGGACAAGGTGGTGCCCACAGCTACTAGATATGGGAGATATAATACTAGCCAGTCGGACAGAAACATTTCCCTGAGATTCACTGCAACAGTCAAGCTAGGCAGAAATGCCTTCCTGAGGACACAGACACCCTTTTCCCCAGAGATGTGTGTTTTAGGTGAGCAGCTCTGATGTTGTTCACATCCATGGTGGAGCAGGCCTGCAGCACTGCTGCACACTGCCCCTCAGCTGCCTTCAGCTCCCTTCTGCTTTCCCCAGCACAGCAAAGTCCCTATTTAAAAAAAAATATAATAATAATTACATTTTAACTGCTGGCAGTTATTTAGGAAATGGCTGCAGCCAAGGACTGGCAGGTCCCTGCCCCTGCCTTAATAAAACTCAGCAGCCTTGGAAAAGAGTGTGTTTATTTCAATTATTAATGAATTTCCCGGTCATTAAAAGGTGAGGAAAGGAATCAAACAGCCGACTAGAAGCAAAGTTACGTCACTAGGTAGTAAGAGAGGAGGGAGGGGGTGTGTGCCACTGTACGTGTGCATGTGTGCCAGGGCAAGGGGGTGCACGTGGTTGTACATAGTGTGGAGGATGCAGAATCTGTCCCTACCTGGCTTGAATCTTCTTTGCAACTGAGTGATAGCTGTTGCAGATGAGAGGAGAAGGAGGGAGCTTTAGATAGAGAAAGAGAGACCTCCTCAAATGGGTTTGGGCTGAGCGCTCCCAAATTTGGCACCCACAGCCTCAGGCTGAGACACGCATCCCCTGTGCATTCCACAGGAAGATGGAGGTGGGGGTGCAGGGAACAGGCAGCCCATTTATCCCCTGCGACACCCAGTCCCCTTGCGAGCGTAATTTATGGTGTAATTTGGGCTGCATCCAACTTAATAAAGGGCCACTGCAAATTAGTGAACAGGTTTAAATGAACAGAAGCAATTAGTGCTCAGAGGAGCCCATCAAAGAAGTTGGGCCAATACCAGAGTGAAACTGAAACCGCAAGCCAGGAGCAGAGGCTGGCTGGCGCGAGGCAATGATGGGAAGGTGGCGTTTAATGGGAAAGGAAAGGAAACCCTAAATCATAAAGCATGACAAGGGCCATTGTGGGCCAGCTGACAAATGAAAAAGAATGGCATTATTCCTTTAAATAACAGCAGCAGTTAGAGAGGAGACAGCTCTCCCTGGCTTGCCCTCGCTTCCCTGGCCTGCTCCGCTCGGCCATGCAGGCGGCGAAGAAGAATCAGAGGTCTTTATTAATTATTAAATAACGACTCCCTCCGTAGTGTGATAACGTTCAATCTAGTCGATGGATTCGGGCAATGGAAGCTAATCTGTAACACAGCAGCTCTGCACAGGGACAGTCTCTCCCAGTCCCAGACGGGAGCGGTGGCCAACCAGCAGCAGCAGGCAGGGCAGGCAGCAGTAGCGGGCAGCAATAGCAGGGAGTGGAATGTAAAGCCCCCGTGTGCTGCCTGGCTCCAATGGGGTAGCTCGCTCTAGCGGGTGGTCCCATCTCCCATTCCCTGACATTTCCCGCCTGGAGGAGCCGGGAGCAAAAGCATATCAACAAGAGGAGAAAGAAACTAATAATGATCTCAAATAACCCAATAAACATAAAAATAAAATGTAGGCCTATAAACGTGATGGGCACTGGCAGCCCTGGCCGCTCCCTGCCAATACCGACTTGTTACCAAAATGGCTGAGCAGCTGTTACTTATCAGTCTGATGGGGAGAAGCAAACCAGGGGTCTGCTTTCCAAGGGCCTTTTTGTTTTTTTTAATTTAAAGAGGATGCAGCCAATCATGGCTTGTGCTGTTAAGTTCTAATAAACCTTAATAATTTGCAACAAAATCATAAATTTCCAGCACTCATGGTTAGGAAGGTGGATCCCCTCCTGCCCAGTGAGCCTGCAGCACAGAGACTTGGCGGGTACCACATCAGCTCTCACTGCAACAGCAGGGCTCCCTGCATGCTGGAATCTCCCCTGATATGGCAGGGTGAGCTGGCTAGGATCCTGCCATAGGGCCAGATCAAGAGGAGGGGAGAGGCTGCTGAGGAAGCAAGGTGGAGGGCCTGCCCCACTCCATCGTGTCTCCCAGGCATTGAGCACCCATGAGGACTTCCAGGCATTGCCAGAGTTAGGGGCTTGGCATCACTCGGAGGAGAACAGAGGAAGGGAAGAAGGAAAAGGGAGTTCTGCAGATGATCATAGGCGCTTCTTGGGGCTGAGATGTAAAGGAACTGGAGGAGTTACCTGGGTGATGCTACCCATGGTCACAGCTCACCAGGAGCCTCGGGTTGCATCCTACCCACACCCATGCATGCCTTGCTCAGCTGGCAGGGATGGAGTTTGCTATCATGCATGGACAGCCCTTCTTCCCTAGAGGCACTGCCAGTGTGACTCTCCTGGCCTTAGGGCAGGGACATCTCAAGGTCTACCCAGCTGGAACAACACACAGTGAAGCAAGATGAACCATGCTGAGCCACAGGGAAGCAGACACCTGTGCCGAGGGGCTGTGCGTGCCCAAGGGATGGATACCAGCTGTTAGACTAGTCATAACCATCTTGCAGGAGGATCCAACCCTGGTGTACTGTCAAGCTTTCCATTTAAAAAGCAGACTTGATCAGAAATTTGGGACCCGAGTTTCTAGCTCTGCTGCCTTCTTGGTGTGTCCAGTCTTCCAAAGCAGAAGGAGAGACCTGCCTGTTCTTGCCCCACGGCTCCTCTACCCCACATGGGTCTGGCTGAGCCCCATGCACAGCTCTGCACAGCGATGCAAAGCTCTCTGAATGCAAATTTCATTTCTGAGCCACTGGCGCTGTTTCAAGAGCCGGCAGCCTCCGAGCCCTTCTTGGTGTTACATATGTAACAGCCTCATTGAACTTGACATGTCAAATTCAGGCCATTTGTGCAAAATCTCCCTTTAATAATACCGTTTCATTTCGCTCAAATGAGACTTGAATGCATGTAAAATGGAAAAGGATATTTAAGCGCTAACATTAGGCAGATGTCTTGCCAGAGGCCGATTGAATATATGAGATTTTGAAGTGCTTAACACGTTTTTGGTGCTCCCTCTTAGAATATGTCACCTGGCTTTCTTTTTTCTCCCCCTCCTTTCTTTTTTTCCCCCTCTCTTTAAGTGAAGGGTATAAATTGAAAGAAAACAAAACTACAAGCCTTGGTTTTATGGGGTTTAACTCTTGCCAGGCAAGACTGTTGGTATTGCTCCTCCAAAGAGAAGTAGTTCACCTTCACAGAGCATAAGCACAAAGCAGAGGACAGCAGTAGGTAGGTGAGCAGCAGCCCCATGGTGCTATGCAGAAGGGATGCTCTCCTTGCTCTGCATGTACAGCTCAGAGAGCAAAGGTGCCAATCCCCACCAAGTGCCACCAAGGTAAAAATAAGAAATAATAAGAGCAATTCTATGTTTATGCCAGTGCCCTGAGCCTCAGCCAGGCTGGTTGCTGCAGAATACATGAATATTCCTGGCTTGTGTGCATGAAGCTTATCTGTGTGCTAGATGCAGGTCTCCTATTCTCACTTGATTTATATTCACCTGTTTTACACCTCATCCGTATTAAAGGCTTGCAATAAAGCACACTGAAATGTGAGACTCCTTCTGGAGCTGTCGGTGGCCCCAAGATGGAGCTTTGGCTGGTGCTTTGGCTGCAGATACATTTCTCCAGCCCAGAGCCACCCAGGAAGTGCAGGCAGGCACAGCATTTGAGAGCAGCACCCATGGGTGTCCCTCTGGACAGGCACACACGCATCCCTGTGTGCAGTATGAGTGGATTGTTGCATATGTCACTGCAGGTAAATACTCTGAGTAGAGGTGGTTGTGCACAGGGGCACCCTTAAACCCTGCCCCCTGCACCCCAGGCAGTGACTAGAGAGGACAACTTGATAATGGAGGGAGGCTGGGTGGGGAATGGGCGGGGTTTGGGCTGTGGTTTGAGTTTGAGGTGGGAAGGAAGAGGAGTTTGAGGATGGAAGAGTAAAGGAGACAGTAGGATCTGTGGACCCTGCCTCAGCTGGTGGTCCCCGATGGGTCCATGGTGCTTTCTAGAGTTTGGGGAACAGGCATTTATTGGCCATTTAAAAAACCTTAGGAAGTCACATCACAAATATTACAGCTGGTGAGTCAAGCACTTGAAGGTTGGGAAGGTGCCTTTGGCTGCACATAATAACAAGATGCTCTGTTCTTGCATATGCAGTGCTCTTTTTCAAAAAAATATATGGCAGGGGCCATTTTTATTTACCTTTGTGACAGCTAGCAGATTCTTCCCTGCATTACCACCAGCAAACTTATGCTTCAGAGCTGTAATTTCACCTCCCCCAAAAGATGAGGTGTATCATTATAGCTGGGGAATGGTCCAGAGGGGGGAGCAGTGAGTTGAACCATGCCAACTTTTCCTGCTTTTGCAGTTGAAGGCTGGTGTGAGCTCAGATAAGACTATCTCAGCTCATTCCCCTGATCTAAAGTTGGTTCTAAGCTTAGCAGATATAGCCAGCAGTATCCTCATGTCATGTTGTAATAGTAGTGCCCATGTTGTGCCATCCCAGGGCTGGGCATGGCAGTGCAACAGCCACTCCTCAGGATCATAGAATCATAGAATGGTTTGGGTTGGAAGGGACCTCTGGAGCTCATCTAGTCCAACCCCCCTGCAGTGGGCAGGGACATCCCCAACTAGATCAGCTTGCCCAGAGCCCTGGCAAGCCTCACCTTGAATGCCTCCAGGGATGGGGCCTCAACCACCTCCCTGGGCAACCTGTTCCAGTATTCCACCACCCTCGTGGTGAGGAACTTCTTTCTAATGTCCAGTTTAAATCTACTCTTCTCCAATTTAAAACCATTGCCCCTTGTCCTTTCACTCCAGGCCTTTGCAAACAGGCCCTCTCCAGCCTTCTTGTAAGTTCCCTTTAGGTACTGGAAAGTCACTAGTAGGTCCCCCCGAAGTCTCTGCAGTGCCTCCAGGCATGGATGTGTTTGCATGGGCAGGTGGTGTTGATGCTGTTCTCACAGTGCCCTATGTCTGTGGAAACTTTCCCCTTCTTCACTTTTATTCCTTTCTTTCCTCCACATGAAATATTTAAATCTGAGCATATTTGTGTTTTAAAGCCTGTGCTCTGTTTCCAGCCTGGACTAGCGGTTGTCATTGCTCTCACTATGCTGGGAGCGCGGGGACACATTCCTGTGCACCTAGCATCTCAGGAGATACTGATTCCCCCTAATGACCTTTATGGTGTGTCCAGGGATAATTTCTCTTCTGATGTTCTGATTACAAAGCATTTCCCAGAACACAGAGATCACAAGGGTCTCTCACCTTGGTATGAGTGGAAAGTGCTGCAAGCTGTTTTCTGGTGACCTCGAAGTTGCTGTCATAAAGAAGGATCCAAACAGTGTCAGGCAAAGGAGGTCAGAGCAAGATCATCATAGAATCATGTAATGATTTGGGTTGGAAGGGACAAGATGAAGTGGGAAGGCCTGTTTCAAAGCGGGTGAACTGCCCAGATGAGGGATTTAGCTTGACTCTTGGAGTCAGCTTTGATTCATGTCAGAGGAAAAGAGCTGACCATGGGTATATGGTGCTCCAGCTCCCTTAGCAGCTCTCAGTGCACCTCTGCTCAGGCTTAAATATCCCTTCAGCATCCCTCTGAAGATTCCTCGCCCTCATTTGCACGTGTGCTCTTTTTATTTCACTGTTCTTAATCCTCCTTCCCTTGGCAGCCAGAGTGGAAACAGAAAGCTCTGCCTCAGTTTGTGGCACTGCACTGAGCATCTCATCCTGCTTGGGGAGGACTTCAGCTCAAGGTTTCTTTATGCAGAGAGGCATAGTGGTAGCCCTTCTTGGGGGATAGAGGCAGCTCCAGGCCCACTGGGATAAGGAATAAGGAGGAAGCTGGCAATGCAGCTACATGAAGGCTGTGGGACCCTGGAAGATACCTTTGTCACTCCAGGCAGGATCACTGTCCTTTAGAGGTGTCTCCAGGCATCTGGAAATGTATCCTGGGTTTCACATCCTTTCACAGGTTGATTTCCCAGTGTTTCATGGCCTTTCTGATTAAAATTATCCTGTGCTAACTCCCCAGAGTCTCCACTGGAGACAACTACTGATGGATAAGGAGAGAAGCACACCATCCCTATGGTCCCTGAATACCCAAATTGACAGAGGCTTTCTGTGTTACCCCTGGTCAGGATAAGGACCCAGAGCAAGTTATGAGATGAGACATGGCTCATTCCCTTCTCATGCTCAGAGAACCCTGTGTTTAAATACATCTGCTCCTCACACTGCTCCAGGCAAGGGTTTGCTTCATTTCAGTGGGATCTGCTGAGTGCTGTTGTCCCAAAGGGCTCTTGGAAGAGACCTTCCTGGGGCCAGCACAAGCAGCTGATCTGGGAAGGGCAAGTGGCCCTACTGCCAGGCCCAGCAGATAAATAGAGTGTGTAAAACCTGAATTAGCTCTGTTGTCATGTGTCACATCAGGGTCATGGCCCTGTCCTCAAGTCTCCTCAATTTATGCCTCAGACTTTAACTTGACAGCCAGGTACTTCCCCAGACTTCTTGTGCAGCAAACATTGCAGGTCTCTCATGCTGATTCTCTTCCTCACATGCAGTAGACACCTGCAAGCACTTCACAGCGGACAAGGAGCCCTGGCCAACAAGTGAGATTACAACCAGGGAAAAGCAGGCATTACAACCTCCTGTTCCTCAACTTCTCACTGTCTCTTTTCTTCCTTCTTTTCCCCTCTTCTTTTTCCACCTTCTTTTTTCTTCCCTTTCTCCCCCTCTTCTTCCCCCCTCCCTCCCTCTCTCCCCACCCCCTCAGTATCAAGGCAACATCTCCAAGCCAAGTACTTTTAATTTCGCCCGTGGCCCTTGCTGACACGGTGGATATGCACAGCAAGTTAAATTCCCGCCTGATCAATAAAGCAGAAGCAGTGTGTCCGACTGGTCGATATTTTTTTATCTGTCTTCAGCCCAGTCCTGCTGATGACAGCCCCCTGCGCTTCAGCAAAGGCACTCAAGGGCATTGGGCTTTGGCAACACAGCTCTTTTTTTTATTTAAATTAAAAAAAAAAAAAACAGATGCCTATAGAAAAAAAAAGTTCACTGAGTTTGGCCTTTGCTTAATAACGTTTTATGATTTATCTTAATTTTTAATTGAAAAAAATTTGCGAATTAATTGATTTCTGGGACTTGCCAATTAACATTGTAATTGGGTGCATGATAAATTTCGAGGGAGCATCATTTTTCTCCCTCTCCCCCTTGTCACTGAGAAGGGGAATCGCGAGGGCAGATGCTTCCTATCCATACACCCCCTGCTCCTTCCCCCCTTGCTACTGTATCTTAAAGAAGGAACAAGAAAGCTAATAAAGTCATGTTATTAGAGTCTTACCAGAGGTGACCCCTCGAGGCATAAATCCAGGCCAGTGAGATGGTGGGGACAGGTACTGTTAAGTGGCTGGGCAGTGCTTTGCAAGGTAGAGGTGCCTCCCCTGCAGCACCTTCTCCCTGAGCTGTGGGGAAGGTGGCTGGACAGCCTGAGGCTCCCAGGGGCTTTCCTAGAGGGCTCTGGCACCTCTCAAGGTGTTCAACCAATCACTACCTGTGATACCTCCACAATGCTCTCCTTGTGTGTGAATCCCAGCAAGTGTGACCCTCCAGCTGCTCCAGAGAGAGACCCAAACATGGCACCAAGCAGCCTGTACCCAAACATCCATTTCCCAGAGCACAGGCAGCACCCAGTTTGTCCTGCCACCAAAGTACTCCACCAAAACCCCACCAGGCTGCTGGGACAGGCTGGTGCCTGGGAGCTGCTGCTTAGATCTAGGGACACAGAAGGGGTCATTCACATCCTGCTGTGCCCCAAGCACCCCAGGGAAGAATGGCAGAGTGTTGTGCTGGGGCAGGAAGAGAGAGCAAGCCACACCTGGGGCAGGGCTGAAAGGGAGAACAGAAATACCAGTTAAAGAGTACTTGGTGTCTCTAGTGTTCCTCCTACCCACTTTATGTGCTAGTATGGATCACCTCATCGCAGTCAGCTCAGGCGTCCCATGCACCATGCGCATGAGCTTGGATAGATAGGGCTTCCCTATGCCCTCCTGTAGCCCTCACTGCACCTCAGTGTGTGCAGGGAGTGAAGGATGCCAGCCTAAGTGGAGAGTCCCAGGTTTCCCCAGCAGAGGCACAGCTCTCACCACTAGCCAGTTCACCAGAAAGGCTGGGATCAGCCCAGCTCCATGTCTGCCGTGTAGGGAACCATGGGGGAATGGGGAGAAATTTATGAGGAGAGCAGTCTGTTTATTATCTAGCAAATGTGGTGCTGCTGATACTGTGGATTTATCCTCTTTCATCCCCACTCTGATTTGTGTCCCTGCCCCTCACTGTGGCAGATTAATCATGAACAGAAAAGGAAGAGAGACCCTACAGCTTCCTCCCATACACTCTGAGGATAGCAATCACAGCAGCCTGGGCCCTTCATCCACGGCTTCTCAAGCAGAGAGAGCACAACCCATGCAGCTGCCTGTCCTGCTTAGACAGGCCCCATTCCTCTCCTCCCCAAGGGAGGGAGAGGCTGCTGCCCATAATCCCTGGGTGAGAGCACTTCTTATGGGGCAGGGCTTCCAGGGTAGCTCAGCAAGTGAGATTTGTGGGTCCTGTATCCCCTCGGTTGTGCAGCAACTTGAAAGTGCTATGAACACTCATTGAAGTGTCATTGGACATGTAGTACCCACAACCTACTCCGTGACTCCAGGACATGGGTTTGCAAGCTGGGGTTTGGGACCTTGGAGAGCAAAAACTTCCTCTGCGACTGAGTCGCAGGGCAGCAGGAGGCCTGGGAAGGGTTATGCATGGAAACCTAGGGGAGAGAGAAATAAGTCTTCAGTCAGTTATTTGCCCTGAAGCGATGCATGTCTTCTGCAGAGCCTCTTCTGAACTGCCACATGAGCTGGGAATAATTAAACAGTCATTACAGTCACGGTAGCAAAGAGCCCCCCAGATCAATCTAATACATGACCTTTCCCTCTGACTTTTCTCTTTATTTTTCCAGCCACCTCCTTTTCAAATAGTGGGAGAGAAATGAAACAACTCTCCCACCCCAGCCTCCTGATTTGCCCCCCACACACAGACCATCATATCCTCATCCAGAAACCAGTCACCTGCTCTGAGCAAGAGCTCCCATCAAGACCGTGGGGTACCAGGGGTTGGTAAAGAAAAACCCATCAAGGGAGAAAGAGCCAGGGGTGCAAATGGGACAGAGCAAATGGGATTTTAGCAGAGTCAGATTGTGCCACAATGTTTTAAGATGCTGCTGCATTTCTGCTGCAGCTTCATCTCTTTGGGGGAGGTGAGTGGCTGCCCTGTGGGGTCAGTTTGTCACAACTGACCTTGTTGGGCACTGAGGTCTCAAAAATGACAGATAGGGGAACATTTGGGAGGCATGTCTGGGACTGTAGGTCCGGAGCATTTCTGGTCCTAACTCCATCTTCTTGGCAATTTTTACCATCACTCAGCCCCTTTCCCTGTCATAGGATGCAGGAGATTTTCTAAGCAGCACTTGGAGCAGGTGCTGCTAGAGGAACCCACAGCAGGTTACAAATCCTATTCTGCTTCCCCTGAGAGCACAGATCACACCTGACTGTGCCAGGGGCTGTCTCCTGTGGCCAGGTAAGGGTTTGGTCTCGTGTAGTTTAACAAAAAAAAACCCAACAAACTCCCATTTTCCTTTTTTATGCTTCAAGTGACACTTCTAGTTATTTAAAATGGCATTCGCAAAATTCCAGTTCCCTCTCTATCCAGGAACTGCTTATTTACAGCTGGCATTGCCATCCACATGGCTCTTCAGGAGGCTTGCTGTGTTGCTGGGGCTTCTGTCCCTAGGCTGCATGTTCAAGCTGTGAGTCTTGCAGCTAAAAATAAATTGTTTCCACTGGATTATTATTTTTTTTAAGAAATACATCAGTTGGCTGCGGCTTGTAGAAGCCTTTTGGCTTTGCTGGATCTCATGTGGGAGTAGCATGTGCTCTGGCTGGTGCCCATCAAATCCAGAGGGCTGCTGAGAGTTATTCTGTGAGAAAGTCACAGAGCTAGAAGACACCAGCTGCATAGCAGCAGCCCTCTTACCACCTCTTTAAACCTATTCTGGCTGCAATGTCATTAAGGGATGAGCACAAACAACTGTAGCTGCCCAGGCTCAAGGAACTTCTCTTGCAGTTGTTATTAATTACATGTGAGGAGTGCTGCCGGGGGGTGGTTGCCATGCCAGGTACTGAGCTCAGCTGTTCCTTGATGGATGCTCATCATAAGCCCTGCCTTGCCCTTGGTGGGGGCTCTGTAGAAATCTTGTTTGAGCATGCTTGAGGAGACCCAGTGGCTGTGGTGGGCTGAAGCACAGCACTGGAGCTGATTCTGGCTTTATTGTTACTGCACTGATGCTTCAGGCAAGTCTTATCACTGCTCTGTGCTCAGGTTTCCCCTCTGAGTACACCTCCCTTTCTCTTGGTCTGCTCACTCCAGGATGCTGTGGTGGCACCCTGGTGCTGGCACAGTATTTGTGCTGTGGTAAATACACAGGAGGAAGGCTCCTAGCCCTGCTTCATTGAGGCAGTGGTGAGTACAGAGAAGGAAGGCTCCTAGCCCTGCTTCGCTGGGGCAGCTTCTGAGCACTGGGCTTCTGCCTGGGCTGTAGAGTCAGCCAAGGCCCTGCCTCCCTTGGGTGGGCTGTGGGCACAGGACACCAAGAGCACTCCCTGCCTGGCAGCTGATGAGCCATCTCCCATGAGAAGCAGGGCTTCTGCTTGTCTCCTGACTTGAGCACCCAGAAAACTTCTCTTTTCTTTTGGAGGAAAGCTGAGATTCCTACAACAGCTTGCAAGGGCAAAAGGCTTACAGAAAGGACAAGTGCCACCTTCCTCATGGTAAAACACCAACAGGTCACTTTAAGCTTCAGCTCATGCCCTAGGGTTTTCCATATGGGAAGAAGGAGCTTCCATTTGTAGGAATGATAAGGGATCATACCTTGCATATTGCCTTTTTGGTTTTCTTTTTTTAACTGTGGCAAGCATACCCTGAAAGGCAGGACCATAACAAAAACAAAGAGCCTTGAAGATCATTGTGTGTAATAACAACTACATCAGGAGCAGAGGAACCCCAGGCTGTGGATCCAGAAGGCACACATTCAGTGTGCAGAGCTGCACTTTGCCATTTGGGACAGCTCAGCTGAATTAGTGAGTCCTAACAGCCCTTGGGGCTTATTCAGAGAGGTGTGCCAGGGGATTCCCAGTTGCATCTAGGGATGCTACTAACCAAACTCCTGCCTGTTGTCAAAAGAGAGGTGCATGTCTGTGGTGTAGCCTGAGTCTTGCTTTCATTGTGAAGGGTCTGGCTGAAAGTATTTCTCTAAAAGCTGATGTACCCTAATATAGAGGAGTGATGGGTCCAGTGAGTATCCTGGGGTGCATGGGGACCTGGCCATGCAGCTCCTATTAACGTTAAGCAGCACCATATCCCTCCGGCAGCACCAGAGCAGGGACCTTATTTTGTCCCCAGAGAGGTGTAGGGCACCTGAACACGTGAGGATTCATGAATACATGGGCAGAACTGGTGTCTCAGCCCAAAGAAGGGGAACCAGCAAGGAAGCATCCTCAGATCACTTGAAAATACAAAGTCATCAGGAGAAAGAGAAGGAGGCTGCCCAAATTGTTGGATCTTTCCAGGGCATTTCTTGTCTTTTTGGTACTTTGAGGGGGGTTGCCTGAAAGGGAAATAAGTTCTTTTGCTGTAACGAACTAGATAAACAATTCCCCAAATAGATTAAAACTAACTGTAACTTATAAAAGTGGGTAGTAATTATATTTTATTAGCTAGCAAAACACCATTTTTTTATTTCGTAGGATAATTCTGTGTAAATCATCTTAATTAGAAGTGTCAGACGAGCCTGTGAATATTGTACTTAGTAACTAATTTCCTATGTACAGGTTATAATTTAAAACACATGGATCACTCACCGAGTGGAAATATGCTAGCCATGAAATAATGGGGGGAGTGTTGGGGTTATTACTATGTAAATGTGTAATCATTTCAGACCACTGCAGCCTGGCTGGGTGATTAAAGAGAATCCCAAGGTCTCCAAAGATTGTGCTCTCCGCAAGGGCCTAGAGCAAAAAAACTTTAAAAGGCATCGAAAAGTGTTTGAACTTTAAAGGTCTTGATTTCCCTTTTACCATTTTTAATTTGTCTGCTGTGTTTATGGAGGGGAAGGTTTCTCTTTGCTGACGGCCTTTCAATTCTCAACCCACTGCCAGCATCCGTAAGAGGCACAGAGGACTGTGGCTGCTGTAATTTGGGGGATTGGTTAGTAGGATGGAGGAAAGCGCCCTTAAATTTCAGGGTCTAGGGACTTGGATGACCAAGGCTTGTGCCCACTCCTGACCCATCTCTGGAAATAAATGAAAATAAATTGCAAACTCTTATTAGCAATACAGTGGGACTAAACTGCAAGGAGGGGAGTGCTTCTTAATAATCCTCCAAATAAAGAACAGAACTAAACTCTGCCAAGTTATCTAAATCAGTCTCCTTTCTCATCAGCCCCAACAGCAGAGGCTTGGCCTTTTGGCTGAGGAGAGAGACTCTTGTCCTAAAAATTGCCGTTTCCTGGCGCTAAGGCCATTTCTGGGTAGAATTAATTAGATTCTTCCTCTTTCCTCAAAAAGGAATAATTTTAAACATCTTTAACAAGAAAAGAGAGGAAATTAGTAGTTGTTTTTTTAACCTAGCATTTGGATTATAAAAGGAAAAAATAAGTTTTTCCACACTTTGGGCGATAAGGTAGCACTGGAGATCGCGAAGGGGTGGAAACCTTCCCCACTGCATATGTCCAAGTGCAGGATGGAGGTTATGCCAGGGCTGCATCTTGAGGGACAGAGAGGACTGGCTTTGCTCTCGGGGACAGGCCGCAAGGGGTGTCCTGCACCGCCCAGCAAGCAGCCAGCAAGTAGCCTTCCTTCAGGGAAGGGAGGCTACGAGGGAGGCCATGCCCCAGCCTCTGGGAGCAGAGCTGTGGCATTTGGGGTGGCATGATAGCATTGGATAACTGCATGTTCCCCCCATTTTTGGGGTAGGGGTGAGGACAGTGGAACTGGGAGAGGAGAGGGGCTGCAGCCCTGAGAGAAAACACCTTCTTCCATCCCTGCTCATTTTGTAACACCCAGCCATCTGCCAAATCAAGGCAGATTAAAGGCAGCCAAATTCAATTTCTCCCCGCTGCCACTGCAGCTCGGCATCTGGGGTTAAAGTGTCCCCGACAAAGCGAACATGACAGGCACATTGCTTTTTTGTCACATCTAGTACCGTGTTGATCTTCTAAAAGTCTCATAAAAATTTATTGATGTCTCCCATATTGCTGTGATTGAGAAGAAAGGAGCGCGGGTGTGTGGAGCCGGGTGCGCGCACGCAGGCGAGCGTGTGTGCATGTGTATATTAATGTTTCTGAAGTAGATCTGATTTGATATGTCTTGTTCTATTGTCAGCATCTGTTTAGCGAGGCTTTTTAATACTTTCTGGCTGCCGATCACTCATCCTTAGCCTGGGATGCAGGCTTGCATACAAATTTTGTTATTAAACACAATTCCATTCCCCCCCTTCCCCAACCTCCTCTTCTCCCCGGTAATCTCCCCCCTCCACGCACCCATCCATCATCTCCCTGGGGCTATGGGGAGCTGGGAGCCAGCCACCCCACCGGCAAGCACTTACAAGCACAGGCACTAGGCTTGGCAACATATTTCAAGAGCCTTTTGCCTGCTGCAGGTGCTTTGCATTGACAAATCGAATCATGGGGAAATAATTTATTTCCTAATGCTGTTTGCAGCATGTTAGCAGGAGAATTTACATGAGAGAGATTACTTTAATAACCAAAAAATTACAGTGCAGGCCTCCCCACCATGTCGGCTTTGATATGTAATTGTTTCAAGTTTAACCTGTCTGGAGCAGGGAAGGTGTTATTAAATCTATAGCATCTCCCGCTGGCGAGGGCAGGCGAGGAGGAGCACTGTGCTGGGGACCTCCTTCCCTGCTAAATGGGGAACAAGCTGAATTAACAAATCACTCCAGCCTCCAGTGGAGCTGCTTCCTCCACACACAGCTGGAGCTGAGGGGATCTTCTTTCCCTTGCTCTTATGCTGATTTAATGTCCTTCTTTTTCCTCCCCTCTTTTTTTTCAATTGTTCCTGACTCTACATAGGGCTCACCACTTCCATTCCTCTGTCCTGTGCACCTGCAGGCTTGCTTCCCACTTTTCTACAGGGCTGGGAGAAGAGCTGTGCAAGCCCCTGAGAAGGAGTAGAGTTGGGTTTTGACTGTCCATCATGTGTCTGTGTTTGGGGGGGTCCACTCGTAGGATCGTTTTATTCCAGCTGGACAAATAGTTGGTGCTGCCCTCCTTTCCGTGCCCCTCCAGTCAGGATGAGGAGGCTCTCATTGGTTTGGGGAAGGGGAGCCATGTGCTTTGCTATTTGACCTCATGAGATCCCTCAAAGCGCTCCCCCCACCTTGCCCATCACAGCGGTTTTGTGACTCTGACCCCATTCTCTTCTCTCTTGGCAGCAAGAGCTCCATCCTGAAGGATGCTATGGCAGCGGGCACTCCCAAGGTAAGTTGGAACAATTTGGCACACTTCCCCCCCTGCCCCAAGAAATACTTTTTATACCCCCTTGTCTTGCCAGTCCACTCCCTGTCCTGCTGCTCGGTTTCTCTGAGGAAGCTGGCTCTGCTTTGGGGGCTGGTCAGCCTTGGGCAATGCTTCTGCCTCCATCATCTACTGGGCTGGAGCAGCCAAGTCCCCACACGAGGCTCCCCATGCAAGCAAAGGACAGTGGAGCTGAAGGACCCTGCAGGTTTCACGACTCAAATTGTGTCTAATAACAGCTAATGAGAGCTGATCACACGCACACTGAGCTCAGCCTGGGAAATCATGTGCAAGAGTTCCTGGAGCCAGAGCCATATGCCAGCTTTGGAGGAGGGGAATGGAACTGCCTCAGGGGAGTGAAGCACATCTGAGGACGAGCCCAAATCACTAAGAGACCTCATCCAAGCCACATCCCCCTCCTCAGGACCCATCTCCCATCCTCTTGGCTCAGAATGCAAAAACACAAAACACACAGAGCGTTATGATATCACTGCAAAGGGCATTGTTTACTAATTAGTATTATTTTTAGCTGGACTTCATATGATATGGTGGTGGGAAGAGCTTGGGCAGGCAAGTGGATAGCAGGGAGCGCTGCAGGGCAGCTGGACTTTGCATGGCTTCACAAACCATGCTGTGCTCCCTAAGGCAAGCAAAGGAAAGTGGTCCAGGCTCTCCTGCGCCTGACATAGTTGAAGCCAGGGAGTCTCTTGGCTCCCAGGGGAGTGCAGGACATCTCTCAGGGGAGGTGTCTTCATGCTCTTTTTAATGGAATCAACATCAGGTCTCATTCACCTGTTTTCTTCTGGAAGTTTTGGGTCATTTTTAGCATGTGATATCAGAAACACAGATTGAAATGACAGCTCTAGGTTTTGCCCTTGTGGTGGATGTCTTGCCAAGCACATTAACATGTTATCTTGGGAGCTGCTGCGCTGACCTGAATTCCTGTCAGGTAGAGACACCTCCTAAGTCAATCCAACAATTTCCCAAATCCTACAAGGGAAAACAAAGATGGCAATGATACTTTGTAGTGCTCCACACACCTTTGGGATTCCCATCTCCTCCCTGACTATCCCTCTCTCCCATGCCCTGTCCCAGGGGAGAATAGGAGGAAAATGGAGACCTGACTATTTCTTCCATTAAAAACAAGCAGAGTAGAAAGCAATCCCCAAACCCACCCACCACTGATAATCCACAGAGTGTGAGGCGCCATGGGAGGTCTTGAAGGAGCTGGAAAGGGCATCCACAAAATGAAAGCAGTTGGACTGTGCAAGCTTGCCTTTGCCTTCCCATCAGGTCTGAGTGTAGATAAGTCAACAGTCCCAAACACATCAGCTGTGAGGGAGAAGGATGACTAGGAAGACAGATTAGCTGTTTGGAGGGAAACAGTGAGTGACTGACAAAGACCAGATAAAGAAGAAGGTCCATCTCACGGCAGGGCTGGGCTTTTGAAGTTTCCATTGACAAAGAATCCCATTTGCCTTGAGTGAGGGGATTAAACTGGGACTGGAGCATCGTTCTATGTAAAAGAGATCAATCGTCCCCTGTCACCACATGGATCTTTTCCCTTTGCCCATCACGTCTGGGGCTAAGAACATTAACTTCAAGAAGCCAGGAGAGCAGGGAGGGAGAGGGTGAAATCAGGAAATCTTTCATTCCCTTCTCAGAGAGCTTGAAAGCCTCTCAGCCCAGGAGGATTCATTATTTCTAGGTGGCTTTTGCTGGGAGACAAGTCCTGTGTGGCATGGGAAGGCACAGCGCTGTCACCTTCACCTGAGTTGGTATTAAAAGCCCCTTTATAACCAGGCAGGATAGAGGAGGAGGATGGTGAAGGCATGAATCCTGCTTTTTCCCTTTGTGCCCACTGAGTGTTTGCAACATGGGATGGGTACAGCCTAACAGGATGTGAAGTCCCTCCAAGAAAGTCCTGCTGGGGACAAAGCTGGGCCTCTGGGCCACCCTTAACGTGGTGGGCTTAATCACTGGTGGCTTTGAGACCAGTTTAGGACTTATTTAGGACCTCTGCATATAGTATCACTACCATTCTGTGTTGGCCTGAGGCTCTTGCTGGGGTGCAGATGGGGACAGGGGAGTTAACCCTGCCATGCTCTTATCTCCTGGTTCTGCTCCCATCCCTTCCCCACAGCTGCTCCAGCAAATGTCTCCCCTGGCAACAGAAGCACAGAAGTAACGTATGTTCCTTGCTCACTGCTTTCCTGCCCCTGAAGAGCTTGTCACTCACTGCACTGGGCAATTTTCACAGGGATATGTCAAAGGAAATCCGATCACTCAACGTAGGATGTGATGAATGCAGGATTATTATATCAGGTTCTTCTATTATTGGAGCAGACAGAGGCAGTGATGGCCAAGCAAGGATTGCAAGCTGGGGGGCTCCAGCCAACATGTCTGCTCAGTGCCTGGGCTCCTTCCCTGCAAAGGCAGGGCTGAGCACCACAGAGCTCCACAGCATTCAGGATCCTCTTTTGCTTTCTATGAGAGACCAAGCCCAATTGATCATACCATGCTGATGTGGTCAAGCCACTTGGACAAGCAGCTGCCAAACGTGCATGGTGAGCCTCAGGATGAGATTTCTATCCAACCTTGACTGCCATTTACTTAGGAAAGCTGGTGACAGCAAGCAGGGATTTGCTAGCCTCTGACTCGAGAAAAAGACCTGAGATAGCTCCCCAGTGTCTGCAAGAAGTCCCATGGCCTGCAGATCATAGAATCATAGAATCATAGAATGGCCAGGTTGGAAGGGACCCTAAAGATCATCTAGTTTCAACCTCCCCGCACTGAGCAGGGATGCCAATCACTAGACCAGGTCACCCAGGGCTGCATCCAGCCTGGCCTTGAACACTGCCAGGGATGGGGCATCCACAACCTCTCTGGGCAACCTGTTCCAGTGCCTAACCACTCTCTGGGTAAAGAACTTCCTTCTAATCTCCAATCTAAATTTCCCCTCCTTCAGTTTATATCCATTCCCCCTTGTCCTATCAGATAGCAAGAGGAACATCACTGTCTCCTCCTAGCTGCTCTGTCCCTGATTGCAAGCTTGGATGCTCATCCCAAGGCTTGTGGTGGCCTTTGGTGCTTTGTGGATCTTTGTGTTGCTGAGAGCCCCCATGGGCCAAGACAACAGCTTGCTCTTGCTGGGCTGCCTCCTGCCTATGCTCTGCAGAAGACAAAGGTACAAAAGGTGCTGAAAGCCTATCCCCTTTGTGGAAAGCACATCCAGTGCCCTGCTCTGGGAAAGGTCTTCCTTAGGCATTGGACTTCAAGGAGAGTCCTGGACACACATATGTCTGAGGCACAAGAAGGAAGAGGAGGGATGGGAAAAGGAATACTTCACCAGTGTAAGTGGGAACAGACACTTCATGGAGGATGTCCTTGCTCTTACTGAGCTAGAGACCACAGCTCCTTGGTCCCACTGACTGGTGTAGTTGCTCACTAACCTTTCACTGTCATCTTGGGTCACCATGGGGAAAACCAACACCAGGCATTCAGGAAGACACTTTCTGAAGATGTGTCCAAGCCAGCCATGCCCCAGACCCCAGTTAGCCCAAAGCTTCCCTGCAGCACTCCCCAGCATGGCAAGAGGCTGTGTCTCAGAATATCAGGCGGTAGAGAGGTCTTGATGTCTTGTAGAGGCATACAGAGAACACTGCAGGCTCCATCCAGGCTCAGGGCTGCCCAAGAGCCTATATGTAGCTGTCAGCAGCACACAGTTCCCCTGCACATCATTCCTGGGTTTCATGTTTTCCTCTTGCCTTTGCCCTCTTGCCTTGGCTGCTTCTTGTAGGGGGTTGTGCAGGAGAGGAGCACATGTTGGATTGACCCCATGTTAGTGATTTGTACGAGCAGCGTAAGGCCAGCTGTTATCAGCCTTCCTTTAGCAGCTGGCAGTAACTCTGGGTATCAGTGTCCCCAGGTCCTCCTAGCTACCTAAGCACTTCTCCGTGACTGCCTGCCTGGCCCATGGCTCTCCCATGGGATATCATCTCTGCTTAGAGAGATCTCGGCCCCTAAATTTTGGGGTACTAGCTGCAGCCTGTTACCTGTCACCTAACAGGTGAATTTATGTCCCCTCTGAAAGTGCTGGTACTGACCACTCAGGAGGGAGAGCTTGGACTCCATGAGGCATCCCAGCTCTCATGGTGGGTTCAGCATTCATTTTCTGCTGCTGCTTCCCAATACATGACTGCAAATGGCTTTTCCTAACAGTCCAGCCCGTGTGCTGGCTCTGGCTGCAAACAAACACTGACATGAGAAGCCAGGAACCAAATCCATCTCAGGCACCCAGCAGATGCTTGTGGTCAGTTTGTTTAGGTGTGCACCCAGCTTCTTGGAGGGTGCCTACAGGCAGGCAGCCAGCATGCTGCTCTGAGACCTCCAGCAGAACTGGGAATTAAGCCACAGTGCCAGAGCCCTTTGATTCCCCCACCCACCCCTGTGATTTTACAGCTTCACCAAGCAGTTTGAGAGAGAATTACAGCATCTAGAGGGAAATTTGACCACTAAAGCCCTCCAAGGAAAAAGAGCTTTGAAGCAAGCAAGATTTGGAGCCTTAAACCTTGACAGAATGTCTGTATTAAGCCCTTCCCAGCTGCCTCGCTCGAGATGAAATTTCTAGTACAATCATTTAACTTCTCCGTATTGTGTCTGGTAGGAACAGAGGAAGAGTTTCAGGGCCCTGGGGTTTTAACTCCTTCTTTTGTGTCACTAACTCTCTGGGAGGCTTGGAGAAGTCACTCACCATATCTATGTGCCCTTCCTCTGTAACTGTGATTTACAAGCAAAGATCAAAAAGCTAAATCTTGAGTATTGTGGCAAAGCTATGACCGAGGCAGGGACACAAGAACCACCTGCAGATATGCCAAGGAGCAAAAATTATGTAGGATGAGTGTTGACTGGCCACAATCCCTGCCATTTCAGGGTGATGAATACCAGCACTCCTCAAAAAAAAAATCTCTGCTGGGTTTTATTCCATAAAACAAATTGCCCCATGAACAAACAAAGTCCCTCGCTCCCCTTGGGCCAAACAGCTGCCCTGCTGTTAGTCTCGGGGAAACCGCTGCGTTTGGCAGGAGAAGTGGAGAGGGATGTGGTCATGGAGGGGAGCCGGACAGGCTGGCAGACTCTGGTAGACCTTGGCCAGACCTCTTTTCCTCTCCATCCCCAGTGTGCTGATGGGCAGTTCTGCTGAAAGAGGCCTCTTTCCCCACCATGTAGCTGGTGTCTCACCCAAGAGGACCCAGAGTTCAATTACAGTCTCAGGTGTGACTGTAACATGCACAGAAATAAATTAGGAAGTCACATTAATATTAACCTGAGGAAAAACTTTTTTACAGTAAGGGTGGCAGAGCACTGGAACAGGCTGCCCAGGAGGGTTGTGGAGTCTCCTTCTCTGGAGGCATTCAAGAGCTGCCTGGATGCATTCCTGTGTGACTTCGTCTAGGTGATCCTGCTCTGGCAGGGGGGTTGGACTAGATGATCTTTCTAGGTCCCTTCCAACCCCTAACATTCTGTGATTCTACGATTCTATGATTCTACAATTTCTGTAAACTTGTTCTGCTTATGGACCACTGGAATCTTTCAGCGAAGGCCAGAAGCTGTTGATACCATTAGTTCTGTTCACTATTCACACTCTTCTGACATTTAAGCCTTTCATCCCCAGCTCCATCCCCCCTTTATCTCTACCAGCTAAAATCCGCTAGGTAATTTTACCTCTAACTTTACCAGGTGTAAATGTGGACCCTCCAAAAGCTTCTAGGAAACTCAGCTCTAATAGTAGCATTTTTGTGTCAGGGATCCTCCAGCAATAACATAAAAATGACTAGCAGAGTTAAGGGGGGAAATCACAGCAAGGCCTGGTATCACTCACTGCTTTCAGGTTACAGTTCCCAAGTGATAACAGCTATTAGCAACACTTTGATGGCTTCCCTACCGTGGAGGGGAGGGCAGGAGACAGAAAACATGTCAAGCCATCACCTCCATGTTAAGTGATAAGTACCTATTTAGATGGCAGAGTTAAAGCTGAATGCATCAAGCAGGGAACACTTTGTGCCAAAATAAAAAAATAAAAAATTTTAAAAGGCCATATAGATACATAAAAAGCAGGGTTAGGGTATTTGTTCTGCTGACAGCAGCTGTGATGGATTGTTTAAGAAAAATAGACTGCCTATGTTTTTCCAGGGCTATCAGAAAGCAGGAGTCCAGCACTTTAATACTCTCAAATGTCTGGCCTTGAGAGGCAGCAGAATGTCAGCAGCACCGGCTGGGCTCTCCCAGTGCTGGCACCTGCCCTAGTTGCTGGCGAGAGGCAGTGCTTAGGGCTGGGGCTGGCAATTTCCATCCATTTTCTTGGGCCAGTGGCTGCACCCTGACACCCATCCCCTCCTCTCATGCTGCCCCGAGGGCTGCAGCTCGAGAGCCTGAGGGTCAAGAGCAGACGGCATCTTGGCATCTGTGCCCTTACTGGCATCACCTCGGAGCTGCCTCCAGCTCCTCTGCCTGAGCAGGGAGGAGCAGGTCTGGAGAGCGATGGACTGGGATCACAGCAAATGGCACACTGGCTGCATGATGCACATTTGATCCATGCTGAACCTGCCCTTTTGTTTATGTACATAAACTGTATGTTGTTCCTAATTGCAATGAGACTGCTGAAACATTTGCAGACACTGCAGCCCAGCTCTGCCAAATTGCACAGCCCATGGAGGGAGTCTGGAGCTACCAGGGTGTGAACCTTGCAGCATGAGCAAGGCTCACATGGCCTCTGCTTCCTGCAATGCTGCATCCCAAGGGAGAGCCTGGATCCGTGGACACAGGCGGGTAAATCCATACATCCAAATGTGTCTCTTTCCCTTGCAATGGCATAGCTAGGCTCCAAGGGGTGGGAAGGAAATGCCGAGTGGGGCCATGGCTGCCCAGCATGGCAGAAGGAAAGAAGGAGTACATGGCTTGGACAAGATTGATGGCCTCGTTGCCATTAAGAAAAAAATTAGCCGGTGGCGGCTATCATATTAAAGGGTGAAGAAGCCGTGAATTATTTTCTTAAAGATCTTATCACTTACAATGATAATTTTACCTTCCAAAAGGCCACTTTTAATGAGGCAAGCCAGGCAAAAAGTCATGATTTAATGCCAGATTTTTTTTTTCCAAACACATTTTACGGCTTTTTTGTCCATGTTTAAAAAGCGCCGCTGACCTTTTTTTATTTAGCTTGCCCCAGGTGTAATGCTCAGGCTGATCCTCTCAGGGTTTATAACCTCCACAGAGAGTGCCTTTACCCAATGGTGAAATGATTTAAAGAGGAGGGAGAAATATGAGGCTGCATGGCCACTCACACAAGGCCCTTGCTCTGTCTTTGATGCTGGAGCTGTGGTTTGCCAGGGGAAAGTGGACTGGGGAGGGAGGAGGGTGCTCTCACCGCAATAGCCCTGCTCAGATGCACCCTGAAGGGGAGCTGGGCTGAACTGGCAACCAGATGGGGATGAGCTGGCTGGTGGCCTTTCCACAGGGGTAAAAAGGGACATCTCAGCATGACAAAACAGCTGGTCCCCAAGGTAGGGAGCATCTCTGCATAGCTGTAAGCATGCCTGTCTGCATGTGGAGCACCCAGTGCCATGTTTTTGAAGTGGGATGCCAGAATTTGGGTCTGCCCTGCAGCATGGGCATGCACAAGGCCTGGGAGGACACGAGTAAATCTGCTTCTTCCCTAAGCAGCTGTCTTCCCAGATGCTGGTTGAGAGTGGGTTGGGGATCATATTGTAGCCTCTTCTCCACATGATGGGACCCAGGTGGCAGTGAATGGTGTGGGTGCAGAGGGCAGCAAATCCTCAGCTTGGCATGCTATGGCCAGGCATCCTTGCCTCTTAGCCACTGGAAAACAGCCCCAACATGACAATTTAGGATAAAAGAAGCCAAAACTGGGACAGCAGAGAGGCTAGCCTAATGCTGACATGGAAGTCACCCTGATGGTGAGTGCCTTTCCTAATCCCTTAGCCCCTGAGCCTGCATCCTTGCCTGCCGCCATAGCTGCCTGCAAGGCAAAGTGTGGCACAGCACACAGAAATGAGAAAAACAAATGAAGTCAAGTTTCCTAAGAGTGAAGGGGAAGTGTGACTTGGCATCTCTAACGCTGTGTTTAACATGCCGGTGAGGTATTTAGAATTGAAGTGCTTGCACACAATTTAAAAATAGACAGTTTATTAATCTAAACTGCAAGTGTATGTAGAAGAGGCCTCGAGATTGACATCTTTGGGATTAGTTTAGCCCTGCGTTTTTCCAGAGGTCATCGCCATGGTGCTCAGGAGGTTTGTGGAATAAATGGGGCCAGCGTTCTTCCCAGGACCACACGCTAAAAACTAATACATAACGTTTAATTTACTGTCTCCATAGCTAGCCCAACCATTTTTCACATCATAATATTGGATTAGAGCTACCAGAAGCTGAGGGGGAAGCTGGAGGCAGGGAGGGTTTGTCTGTCTGTCGCCGTGGAATGGGGAGATGGGTATTTTTTCCCCTTCTCCAGAATACATTGGAAGACGAAATGGATTTAACCCTCCCAGCTCCAGGTTGCTTGGCTTATTAGAGAAGGGAAAGGTCATTAGTACCGCCACACTTAGGGCTGTTGTTCTGAGTCACACGTGAAGACTTTGAGCCTCCATCCCTCCATTCTGTAACACATGTGCAATCCTGCTTTTCCAGACTAAACAACAGCAGGAGCTCAGGGTCTTCACTCTGCTTCACATGGTTATCAGAGGGCTTCTCCAGAAATACATGAGCTGCTCACCAAAACCAATCACCAGCTGGGTTTGGCCAATATGTGACACAGAAGTCCCTGCTCTGCCTGCCTCTATCATGGGAGGTGGAGGCCAGTCTCCCAGGGCAGCCCTTGCTCAGTGCCCTCAGCCCCACCGTCTCCCACTGGCACTCCCAGCACCTGGCATCCCCATCAGGCTGAACTGAGGAGTGTGCAAGCCCCCAGATGTAGCTAGCACAGTCCTTGGTGTTGCAGGAGGGACCATGCCTAGGGAGATAACTGAGCATCCCAGCAGATATTTCCCCTGTAACCCCTTTCAGGACATCACGTATCTGCACATTGGTAGAGCCATGCTTTATAACAGAGACCTGTGGTGCAGACAGGGATGTGGCTCTTGCCCTCATAGCAAGGCTGGCACCTCAGGCCCATGGAGTTGAACCCAGGATCTCAAATCGTCCTCCATCCCAAGCCTGCCTTCCCTCCATGCCCACACCAACCATGTCACTGTGCTTTTTTTGTCAGGAGAGCTTTCTAAGCCCAAAGGATTGCATCCTGCTGACTGAACTATTTGTATGCTGAGTCATTTTCCACTTGCTCATATCTTTCAAAAAAATGCACATTTTTTTCACATTTCATTTCAGCCCAGAGGCAAATGTTTCTGGAATACTTGCCTTTCTCCAAGGTATTATGCTTTTTAATAACATTGTCACCACACTTGACCTGTCCAATTCAGATGATATCAACACTTCCTTTCACAAACATACACATCTCTGAGCAGTCATTTATTGTCAAATCTTGCCAGCTGATTCTCAGAAACAAACATCTGGAGAGCTACTTTTCCTGTGTATATTTTTTAGAATATATTGGGCTATATTTAGCCTAGTTCATCTAATTCATATTTTAAATTAGAATTTTAAATTGCATTTTTCCCTCAAACTCTTCTAATAATACAGTTCACTTGCAACTCAGTGTACATTTATTTAGATGTTGTCAAAGTCTTGCAGTAATTTTCCCACTAGAGTTCACTGTGTGTAGAATTTAGACTTACCTACTATTGACTTGAAGTTTATCAGTGATTTCTTAGGTCTCAAATATCACTGATCTTTTTAACCTTCTAAAAGGCCCTTTTTTTTCTGTGCTACTTATTAAAATAAATAGCATCATTACAGAAGGAAGAGGCAGTTGCACTGCAGAGGTACTGAGAGCTTTAGTGCAGTTTACAAAGCTATTGAGAGATTTAGTGGCGCTTAGAGGGACAAGTGAGGGCATGTAAGCACCGTTTCACATCAGCATGCCTTTGCCTTACCGTGTGAATTTCTGGTGTGGTCCTCCTGCATCATTTTCAGCAGAGACCGATTCTGCTGACCATCTCTTCATTGCCTGATGCATTTGCACTTTGCTAGACCCTGCAGCCCGGCTCCCTTGTGCAGCAGCATCCCATGGGAAAAGCAGAGCCAGCTCCACAGCCTGGCAGATGCTCTCCGTGGCTTTGAAGACAGTTTAGTGAAGGACAGAGGACTCAGCAATGCTCACAGCATGAATTTCTCCTTTCTCTTGCAGTCAATTTTGTTGTCGGCCTCAATCAAGCGGGAAGGAGATTCTCCAACAGCATCACCCCACTCCTCAGAAGACATCCATCACTCAGACAGATACCAGGTAAGCAGGCAGATGCCATCGTTGGTCTCAGCGTTAGGCAGGGAGCCAGCTCATGCCAGTGCCCACAGCTCTCAGTGTGTGTGAGCCTGGCTCTCGACTCTTCACCACTGCCACAGCTTGCTTTCCCATAGCATGGGGATGTGAACACTTGGTCCCTCACATGGCTCCAAAGGCATGCTTTTGTCTGCAGAGTCCTCCCAGCTCCAGTTTTAAAACACAGCCATGCAAATCTGCTTTAAATCCTTGTAGAGGTTTCTGTTGCATTACATTCTTCATTTCAGTTGTTGCCATGGTTATGTTTGTCATTACTTACCCTGTGCCACCAGGAAACTTTCAGAGAAGTGATTTTTTTTTGTGTGTGTAACAGTGAACTACATCAGCCTGAAGCAGGCCAAAATTCTCCATTTCACTGGTGTACTTCTGCTCAGCAAACTGACTTGTGACTTTCACCCAAAACACAAATGGTTTTGGACCATCCACAGCCATGCTAGTGTGTTTTATAAAACACCTGCTCAGAGAAGCAACAGGTCTTGACTTGTAATGCAATGAGTAAAAGTTGAGGGAGATTGAGCAAGAAAAGAAGAGAAAGGCTGCAGCACAGGCACAGCTTAGCTTGTTCTTTGGGGCAGGCTGACACACTTGACTCTGACTCAACACACATCCAAACTGTTTGGCTACAAGCCTGCACTCAGGCACTGGCTCTGAGTAAGCTCTGAAAGGCAGCAGATAAATTAATAGTGGTCTTCAGCACAGACACAGGTGTGCCTCTACCTGCCATGTAGACAGGTTAGGTGGGCCATGGCAGCGCTGTGCAGCAATACCCTGTGCCCAGGGTCAGGCAGACAGTCAGGTCTTCCTGCATCAGCCATTTCATGTGTGCCTGGTCTGTGTTTGGATCTGCAGAGGGAGAGGCTGATGACCAGGGTTGGGGATCTGAAACAAACAGGCCCAGTTAAGGCATGTGTTCCTGAAGGCAGGTCCTGTTAGTAGCAGATTTGTACAGTTGTTGCCCATTATTCTGTCCTGTTTATTGGTTATAACATAACAAATACAGACCAGATCCTCCATTGTTTGCTACATATTCCCATGTAGCCTTGTAGTTATAACTTGATGTCATATCACTGTCACTTTACCTTCCTATGAATGGTGAGACCTAGTGCAAAGTAAGAGAAGCAGAATCCTGCAGAAGATATAGAAGTGCCTGACTGAGGTAATCCTGCTCTCTTTCCTGCCTGTTTATTAAGGCTAATAAATAAATCGCATTCTTTCTGAAAAGGTGTGGAGGAGACTTCTGCTATGGTTCCCTTTGTTAGAGAACATCCTTCCCTCTCACTCAAGGTTGCAGTCTCTGTGAAATTGGTGGTCCCTTGCAGTATTCTGTTCCTATAAATTTTTATTACATCATACTTGAGGACAAATATTCTCGGCAGAAGCCCCCTCTATGTGCTGAGTATAGCTAGTCTCTAATGTGTTTTAAGTTTGTGAGTGTATTTTATGGAGGGTTGCCGCCCTTAATGCAAATGTGTAATGGGAGCTGTAAGTCTGCACTGCAGGGAGAAAAGACCTCTGGGGCCTGATTTTCCTTTACGTTTGTGCTGGCTGCGTTACACTGCTCTAGCGTGTAAAGGGACCTCTGAGTGGGTGCCAGGGTTGTGTAAAGCCTCAGTATATCCTTAATAAAGCCACAGCATGAATGAGAATTCATGCTTTCTAGCTTACCAAGGGAAATGCTCAGGAAGCAGAGCAGAAGACTCTCATGGTGGTGACTTTAAGAGCTGCAAAATGTAGCTTTCCATATGCAGAGGTGTGCTGGAGTTATGAATGTCCCTTGTGTTATCTGTGATCTAATTGTGAATATACACTGTATTAGTAACATGATAAAACATGAGTTATTGGCATACAGGTTTTCAGAATTCCTGTGGCTTGGTTTTCTTAGTCCTCATGCTTATTTACCATGGGGATATTTAGAGAAGGAGATTTATGAATAGGAGTGCTACAGAAATAAAGGCTTGTGCAGTGGTAGGGCTGCCTGCATTGCTCCAAATGCTGAGAGGGAGCTGCAGTGGAGGCACTGGGGTGGCTCTGGGACATGGGGAGTGGAGATCCCCTCATCTTCTCTCTGCCAAGCCTAGTTGCTGGAGCTTGGTACGTTAACACTGATAGGAGGACCAAGGTGGTGGCAGCTGGTGTAGTGCAGGTCCTTGTGGTACAGGTCAGTAGTGGGTGCACCTCTGAGGTACAGTATGTCCTGTTAGTCAGGACTTTTTCTGCACTCCAAGTAAAAATAAGACCATTTTAGTTACATTTAGATAAAGTCCTAAATCCCCAGTGGAAAAATCAGCAGCAAATTATAAGTCATTCACCGTATTGCAAAAATAACATTTCTGGCTCAGAGGGAGACCACCTTGTGTGGGTGAACTGAGCTCACATATTTGTGGCTGAATAACACGTGCAGTAAGTATAATTGAAAGCCTAAAATCCTTGTCCAGGGAAGGCTCACCTCCCTCCAGCTGAGCTCAGTGGTGAGCATGGCTCCCGAAAGACAGCTTCATTAATTGAAAGCGTAAAAACAACAATCAGCAGCTTTTATTTTGTAAGTTATCACATGTATGAAAATACAACTGCATTTCCACTTGTAGACAGAGCTGGGATCTACAGTGTAGGTCAGCACAAAGTTTAACATAAATTTGCTGACTGCCCATCATTTTCTGATGCAGCAAAACATATTTGGGTCATTTTTTGTTTTCCCTCTGAAGAAAGAGCAGCAGATTGTCAGGTGCCAAGGTAAAGAGTCAAAATAAAGGTTTGTTTCCAAGAAGCAAAGTCTAAAGAGTCTGCAGAGGGGGGAACAAATGGGATTTGTGTGTGTAGGAGCCTGTGCTACCCCATTTCTAGTCCTTAGCTCTGTCTACCCTCAGGAGGTGGTGCCTGGGGCTCCATGGCAGGGCTGGGGCTGGGCAGGGACTGTGGAAGGGCCTCTGGGCCTCCATGCACCTCATGCCTTTGGGTCTAGTTACACCTTGTGTTCCTAGGGCCCCACATCCCTAACTGGGCAGGAAAACTTGGAGAGTGATTCCTTTAGCAACTGATTGGCCAGCACCGTTGGATTACAGCTGCACCTGATTGGCCGGTGCTATTGGGCCTGAGGAGTGCTCAGTTTCTATTGGACAAGGAAACCTGCTTCCAGTTGCTCCTGGGCTCTCATTTGCCATCTGCCCCTGGGTGCCGTTGCCCCAGGACTCTGATTGGTCACATGCCCTTGGGTCCCAGTTACCCTTGATCTCCGGTTGGCCAGTTGTCCCTAAGTTCCAGCCGCCCGTGGGACCCGATTGGCCCGGGGCTTGCTGGGCCCTGCTGCCGCCTGTCGGTTGCCATGGGAACTTCCTACTCTCGCGCCTTCCCCGCTGGTTTCCTGGTGAACTTTCACCCTCTCAGCGGCAGGTCACATGACCGGGGCCAACATGGCGGCGGCCGCTGGGGGCTGATCGGCGGCGTCTGCCGGGCCGCGCCGTATCCGCCTANCTGGGCCTTGTTTACCAGCGAGGGGCGAGTTGTTTACATCCGGCGCCCGCGGGCCCTGACACTTCTCCGCTCTTGTCTCCCTTTTGCAGACCTTCCTGCGGGTGCGAGCGAACCGGCAGACTCGGCTGAACGGTGAGTGCGGCCCCACACGGCGCCCCGGGCTGCCCCCGCCTCTCTGGGCCTCCTCCCGCGCCTCCCCTTGCTCGGAAAACTTCCCAGAGTCGGGCTGAGTTGTGTGAAGCACTCCCCCAGCCCAGGAGCCGAGACCTGGCTCGCCCGGGCATCCACGTGCAGCCAGTGGTCGCCGGTGGTGTGGGGGAAACCTCCCCGTTGGTCCCTGCGGGAAGCAGCTCTCACCGCTGGGATACCACTGGCGAGTTGATAAGTAGGCCCTGGATCCTGTATTTTCAATTACGGCCGGGCGGCCATGCTGTCCCGGCTTACATGGCTGGATCTTGCAGTAAACTTCTAAACCAACAGTCTGAGCGTCCGTGCATCTGACGTCATGTTTTGGTTTGGTGGTTTTTTTTCTCTCAAGCTCATAGGTGCTGGTGTGTTACTTTTATTGTTGTATTTCAGGGTGTTCCTAACAACAAGTAAAGAAGTATTTCTAGTGAAAAGTATCATGGTATTTAAAAAACAAATTAGAGGTCACTTTATTTCATGGAGAGAAAGTCCCATCTTTATATTTATAAATGAGGGGAAAAAAGCTGAAAGCATAGTTTTAGGTTTGTTTTTTTTTCTCTTGAGCTGAAGAAGTTGAAATTATTCCCAGAGTTCATAGAAGTCAGAAGTTTCCATGGAAATAGTAACTGTTTTGTCACCTGATTTTTGTATTGCTTACAGCTGCTCTTAATATGTACTGCTGAGTCAAAATATGGTTCTTCAGGTTATCACGAGGCTTTTTTATTTTGAGCTTACTGCTGTGGCAGTTTGAGATAACGCAAATGATATGGTGCTGAGACAGTTTATCTAGAAGAAGGGAGAGATACTTCAACCAAATAGCAAAAAGCTTTCAAGTGTACTGATACCAAAATAGTTTGCTTGAATTTCAAGTACTGCATGTTTAGCATAGTCTTAAGCAAACAGAAATGTCACAAAGTTCCTGACCCAATGTCTTTGCTAAGTTATACATAACTGAATTCAGAGCTAGCCTGGAGATTTTTAAATATGAACTCTCAGGGTCAAAAACCTGTGAACTTTCGAGAGTCTGTTAAGTCATACAATAAAGAGATGAGTTGCCTTGCATCAGTTACAGGTAACTGCTGGCAGGTGTGCTCATATCTGCACTCTGAGATGAGTGCAGTGAGCTGCCAGCATTGGCAGGTAGGCTCTTTTCCTGACACAGAGACTTCAGATGGCTGAAGTGCACTGAGGTATTGCTCTGCAGTGACTTGTTTTGTGTGACAGAGGTCTCTGGAGTCAGTGATGTCAAACTGTTCCTTTATCTTTTTTTGATAGCTAGGGCTGAGCTCCCACCTTCCACCTTTTTTCAGGCCAACAATGTCCAGTTACCTTATTTTAATTAAAAAAAAAAAAGTCTGAGTGAGGCTTGTGAGGTTCTTGGTGTTGTGGAGTCCAGTATGAATGAAAGCTCTTGATGACAGCATGCTCTGCTGAACTGGCTCAGTAGTGCTTTATGCTTTTGACTTCAGCCCAAAGTAGGGCTGCAGTACAGTCCATGTAGAATGCAATCTAGGGACTCCTCTTGCACCCTGGTCTTGGATGTTTCTGTGAACCTGGGCTCATCATCTAAAGACAGGCTGCTAGTTTTGCACAGCCTTTGGATTGTTTTGCTGAATCTTACTTTTTTTGTGTAAGCCTCTTAGGGTGCAGCGAGCATAACAGCCATATTCCAGGTAAGGGCATTGGGTTAGTTTACAGGTATACTGCCTGTAGTGATGCCTGGTTAAGTCTTATGCTGAAATTAGTATCCAGACAGATGAATCAGTTATGCTGCTCCTTTCTGTGCATGTGACTTTATATTTGTGACCACTGAACTCCACCTGCTTTCTTTTTTCCTCCTCCACATTTGTTTGCACTAAAATAACTTTGTGGTATTTGTAAGCTTTGCCACATTATTGTTAAACAGTTATCTAAGCAGTGTTGCTCCAGATGGAGAAAACTTGAGTGCTTTGAGGGGGGAAAAATGTTTGGGGTTTTTTTGTAATATTAGACATATGTGTATATATATATATATACATATTTTATATTATGTATATCTTGTGTTTTAATGAGCTTCTAATCAATCACACAACTTTATAGCTTGCTCTGTGAGAATGGTTTTGTTATCATCATTAGTTTACACTGACAGAAGTTATGTAGGACTTGTCCAAAGATATCTGGCTTTTGGTTTCATATTCTTCCTGGCACACTGAAAAAAACTGGGATATAGAAAACACAGTGTATCTGTCAAAGAAAAAAAATCTACTTTATATGCTTTTATTATGTTTCTAGTGTACTCTTCAGTAGTATTGTAACCAGTTTGTCTTGGTATTTCTGTCAAGCTTCTTATCAGCTGAGTTCTAGAATCACTTTTGGAAATTCCTCCTCCCATAAAAAGGGGCCCATGGTGCTTGCTCTTCTCCCACATAGTTCTTGGCTGAAATCTCAGCTGCCCAGCCTTTTGGGCCTGAGCCCTGTAAAAGATCTCCTTGAAGAGCTGAGGAAAGAGAAGGTAGAGAGGGAGATGTCTTCTGTGAGCTGCCGTTGGCCTGGCTGCAACATGATTAGGTCCTGATAGTGACTTGGTTCACAGGTACCTGATGGTCCAGAATTTTTAGTCAAACCTTTTGCTTGAATTGAACTGTTAGTAGGATGAATGCATTTGTAAGCTCTGGAGCAGGAGATTAATTTTCTGTCTCTTAGACTCTTCGGTTGAGTGTTTGTATCTGAACTTCACTGTCAGACTTCATGAGTTAATCCCACACCTCTCACCTGTGCTAAACTCACTTTGCAGAGGTTGTGTCCTTGTGAAGCCAGGAGTATGAGGTACTGATTCCTGAAGAACCCATGTGCTAAAGAAGGCATTTCTTTCATTTGCCTTATTTCCAGTGTTGCAAAACTGGAAACCTTAAGCTACCCTGTAAATTGATGCTTATGGAGTTTATCAGTGCAGAGCTGGTTAGATAGTTATTCAAAATGGGAGGCACAAAGTTCTGGGTTAGTGTATCAGAACATGGATTCAGCAAGTTAAGTATGTGCCAGCCTCACAGAGAGTAGTATCAGATTGAAGGTTGCTGGAAATAATGTGCGTAGAAGTTTGGCCATGCAAATGTGAAAGCCCCACTGAGACCCTTCTGTGAATTTGGCCCTTAATGTTCTTTGTCAGGCTGATAAGCAAAAAAATTGTACATACGATCTGAAACAGATTCATTCTTGATCATCTGTTTTTCTTGTTCTAGCTTGTTCTTGAGTTTTTTGTGCTGTGCTGTTGTTGCCTTTGTTAACTTGGATCAGATGCTCTTGGATAAGTTGGTCATCCACAGAAGCTTTTTGTGATAGGCCTAACAAAAATAGGTATAACCGTTCCTCCAGACTGCTCTAGTAGATTTGTAGAGAGTAGGTGCTCACTCTTGTGCCTGAATATCTTTGATTCAAAGGTGTTTGCAAAGTTGGCGTTCTCAGTAGAGTTGTAAAATTGGTGCTTACAGAGCTCCTTTTGCACCTGCCTAAGAAGTTGATACATGTTGTAGTGGTGACCATAAGCTTGCCTCTGGGAAGACCTCTGTGGAGGTGCTCACTGCAGTTTATTGGTGAACCACTACCAGCATGTTGTGTGCTTTGGTAGCTGATGGGTGGGGGAGGAAAAAAGCTAAATGATTTTCACTGGAAAGGAGACAAAAATGTTTCCACTTAATTTGATTGGCCTGCCATTGCAGGAGCTGCTAATGATGTCTGCATGGGACTCAGGGGACCACTCAAACTGGTGGAGGGAATCATAAGAGATATTGCTAGTAACTTAATCATCTCCTTTGGTGCTGCAGTAGAGGTTTGTATAGTGTCCACTGCTAGATGCTGTGTAAGAGCACTTCTGAGGTAATTAGTACCCTGTCCTGAAGGTGAATATTTGCTTGGGGAGTGAAGTACCAGTGAAACCTAAAATCCATTAGGTTTTGTTTCTGGAAGTTTTGCTGGGCTAGAGAAAACATGATCTTTAGATATTAATAAGGTTTAGCCTTGATGAGGAGAGCCGGTTGTGACGGAAGATCCTTGGTCTCTTCTGCCCATAAGGCAGCAGTAATGGGCTGGCTCCTTCTCTGTGTACCCATTGGAAGGCAGGGGTCAGCGTACCCCGAGCAGTAGAGGCTTTGTCAAATTACATTTGACTCCTCCTGTAGTGTAAGCAGCTTCTTACCTAGCATGGTCTCAAAAGACCCTGTATTAGGAAACAGAAGAGCACTGCCGTTACCCAGCATGGCTTCTGGGGTAAGTCAAGGGCCATAACTGAGACCTTGGCCCTTGCAGAGGGCCCCAGTTCTTGCTTACCTCAGTGTTCTACTTTCCTATTCATGTGCTGCGGTGACTTCAAATCCCAGGGTGCCTGATGGTTTAGGGTAACCTGAGGGAGACCATACGCGTGCAGCAGGGGCAGCATGTTAATCTGTTAAAAGTGAGGCCTCAAAGGTGCTGGAAGCTCTCTGATGGCCTAATAATAATTATTAATGCTAATAAAAATCAGTGAACCTCCTCACCTGCTGGCAGAAAGCTGGAATAATAACTGGAGTCTTTGTTCAGCCAGAGATAAGAATGGGTCAGCCTTGTGCAAAAATCTCCTTCTGTGAGCTCATGCTCTTCTTGCGTCCAGTCCTATACTGTCTGTATTTTTATCTTCCTGAATTACAAGAGGGAATGGCTTTTTTTATTTTTTTTCTCCCATGCTCCTGTGACAGAAGCGAGGGGGAGAGGGATTAGTGAGCTAATTAGAAATGATCGCATCTATCAACACTAATTAACAATCCTGTGGTCTCACTTGCGTGTTCTTTTGAGCTGCTCCCCTTTGAGACAGCACCACAATCACCCCCTGCCTTTGGGGCCGCTCTGTCCCTTCTGTGCTGATTGGAAGTGATAGCCAAGCTGCGTGTCATGTCGGGTAGGGACAACACTGCTTGGGATGTGCTTTCTAGGCTGTAGCATTCCCTTTTGACTTCTTCTGTCACCAGGAGCACCCTGGGCCTCTGTGGGCACAACACTGCCGCTGCTAATGACCACAGAATGAAACTGGCAAGGGGGATTTGTTTTCAACACGTCTTTCTTCCAGTGGCTTTTTCACTTGTGGCATTAGAGCTTAAAAGCTCTGCTGCTCAGTGGAGCTAAATGAGCCAAGATAGTGGCTGTCTGCTGAGTCTTGTGTTCTCTTCCTACCTCTGCACTAACATTGCAGCAGCAGATTGGGTGCTTGTTCTGGCAGAATGGTCCCAAGAATTTATCAGTGCAAGACTTAAAACAAGTTGTCTTCCTTTTATCAGTGTTACAGTGCATGGACTGGAGGACGGCAGTAAAAAACTTAAAACTACTAACAAACTTGCCAGGGAGACTGTGACTTAGCTGAATTGAAGCAGAATAATTAAACTGCTCCTTCCCTACATTTCTCTGTTTAAAAACAGGGTGAGGTGAGAGAAAGATGTGTCTGCAATCAGAATAGCAGAGGCTTTATTCCTGTTTCTTTCTCTGGTCAGGTAGGTGTTTGCTGCAGAATGACCAAGTTATGTCTGATTCTAACCTCTTCCTGTATTTTGTGCTGGCTCTACAGAGCTAGTGAGGCAAGGAAAGAGCATGCTATACTTACATGAAAGAGCCACACTGGGGGATATAGGTATTTACTAAACCAGAGCTTCAGAAGTTGTACTGAAGTACAAACCCAAAAGAGTATGGCTTAAGTCTGACTACTTCTGTAACAGAGCTGGATGGTTCTGAAGGGGGAGGAGGGTTAGTGTTTTGGGATTCAGGAAGGGGAAGGGAAACACAGAAGACATGTTGGGGTTCATAGTTTTATTTAAGAGTGGAACATAATTCATCTGAGTACAATGAAATTAGCAGTAACGTGTTTGCTTCTGTTTTGACTGGAAGTCAAGTGGTTTACCTTCTGGAGTAGAAGCTGACAGTATTGGTAAAAATAACAGATTTAAGGGTACAAATTAGAAGGGAAACTATTAAAATATCCTATGGGGAATACTGAAGTACTTGAAGTGTATGGAGAGACAGGTGGGCTGTAGAGCTGTCAGTGTGGTGTACCCAACAAAAGAGAGTTGTGGAGCTTCAGCAGATAAAATTCAGACAAACAATGAAAGTGGTGCATTCACTTGGGAGTCTTTGTTGTTCAAAGTGCTGGGTATCGAAAACACTCTTGTTTTGGTCTCAAGTTGCTGTCTCTTATTCTAGGAATGTCACATTTGCAGTCATTCTCATGATTCCCGGAGTGGAGATTTATTTTTCAGGGAATTTTCATAGATCTCTATCAGTCAGTGAGGAAAAGCAGTACTCGGTTAATTTGAAGCCTTCTTAATCCTGAAGCATCAGAGGGTGCAGAGGATGGTGAATACTCCTAATTCTGGGTTGTGGGAAGGCATAGCCTAACCCAGATAGTCTTGTGTCCAGGGAAGCCAGCAAGAAGACCTCCAAAGAGAGAGGCCTTTCAGGTCTGCATTCAGCTGAAACTTTATAATGCATTTGGTGATGTGTATGCACTAAACTGATACACTTTAGAAAATGATTGACAGAAACTTTCCCATACCCTGGTCCTTGTCTTCCTGGCATTCCAGCAGCTTTCTCTGACTCGCTTGATGCAGGGAGCTGTTGATCCCATGGTACTGAGGCATGAAGGCTTTCAGAGCATGCTGCAGTGCTCACAGTGTCAGTAATGATTTCTGGCTAGCACAGCTTTTTGGTAGTGTCATCTCTCATTATCACATGGGCTTTCCTTGGGCTTTTCCTTGTCTCTCATTCAGAATTTTGACCTTCCTTATTAATTAAACAGTGACTTTCTTGCAGCCAGTGATTGAGTTATGCAGTAATACCTGCCTAAAGCCATCATAATAAAGGACAGAAGTTCTTTTTAATGCAAATGATTTGGTTCCAGATGTTTTGATCACATTAAATGATGGCTCAAATTAACCAGAGATTGGATTAAGCAACAGGCTATCTTGGCTGCTTTTTCTAATCTTTGTGACTCCTAACATGTTTGTTTCCCAGAGCATGCCCTCAGGAAGACAGTGTAGCCCCCAGTTTTTCTGTGTGAAAATAGTGAAATAAAAACAACAGAAAGCCAGAAGCTATCTAGCATAGGTGATTTTTTTTTTGCACAGCAAAGATCTTTCCTCTTCATCTCTGCTGCTAAGGTGCTACTCTGACTTGTCTGTTATGTTCTGGGAAGGAATTACTCAAGGTGTACAGGAGGCTCTTTGGTCCTGCAAGTGACTGATGTATCTTACCCAAGGCTTTTCGGGTGCTATGTCATCCTTCTGTAATCTAAGCAAGATCTTATATGGGGAACAGATGTGTTAGTGGATGGGTCTTGGACTTAGAAGGCAAAATGTAGAACAGAATTCAGTGGCTTGATCACTCAGTTTTGAAAACAATCTCAAGCTTCCAAGGGAAAGTATTTAACTATTTGAATAACTTACTTGGGGATGTGCAGCAGATATTTGCTCTCCTAGTTATTAAATTGTGAGTAGCTACCTTTCTGAAATCAGGCTGTACTCAGCTATGGGCTATAGATTCAGTCTGGAAAGTGCCAAGTAACAGTCTCTGTCCTGTTTCCAGAGATTGGAATAGTGACTTAAAACAGGATTTTCTGCTGGAAATCTTACTATTTCTGGCAAGGGTTTATTATTTAGGGTTGAGCAAAGAGAGAGTGGATCTACAAACTTGACATGTCTTTCTTTTCTTTTTTCCTTCCCTGGTTTCTCCATGCAGCTCGGATTGGAAAAATGAAACGGAGGAAGCAAGACGAAGGGCAGGTATGTCCCCTCTGCAGCCGACCTCTGTCAGGATCCGAGGAGGAGATGAGTAGGCATGTGGAACAATGCCTTGCAAAGGTAGAGGCGCAGCAGGATTGCCAGCTGCCATTCCCTTCTCCCTACTTCCAGCTTTGTCTGCAGTTGACCTAATATGGGGCAGAAACTAACATTGCTGAGCTTGCAGGCAGTGCTAACTGTCTCTCTAAGATCTGTAGTCACTTCTCTTTGTCTTGGAAGATGGATTCTTCTGGATTTTTCTCCTGTGTTGCATTAGTAACTTTTTTACTTTTTGCACCCTTTTGCTCTTATTGAAGTCTAAGTTCTAGCCTGTGAAGGTAGAGCTATTGAAGTTTATGAAACCTTTTGCAGGGCTCATGCTTCCTGTGTAGCAAAGCAGGAGGAGTTCTTTCTGATCTCTGCCTTTGACAATGTTAGAATTACTGTTTTTTCAGTTCTTCTGTAACAGACTGGCATTTGTAAATGATGCATGGCCATCTTACTCCAGGAAGTGCATTTTAGGAGAACCATTCTCTTGCTGTTCATCCCAGTTACAGCAAGGTGGAAGGAGGAACAAGCTCTAGGGCAGGGAGAGTTGTGTCGTAGGTCTTTCTGTATTTGTTTCTCAGGAAAAGCCTGCAGTGGAGATGATAACAAATTCATTCTTGTTGCCTCAAGAGGTGCATGGTGTAAAGAGAAGTGTCTTTTGATCAGTGTGCCCCCAAAAATATGCTCTAGAAAAACATCACTGCTAGGGGTCAAAGGAATTTGTGGTTTACATGATAGGGGAATTGTCCATGCAAAGCACCATGAAATGCCCACCATTGTTGTAGGAACCAAAGCTTCAATTTCCATGTGTAACAATGATGAACCTTGCAATTTGTTCTGATGTTAAGGTTGTCAAGTTCTTCCACCACTCATTTATTTCTAGATTTAGATCACCAGGAATGGGGGCAGGAGTAGATGCTGCTGTCCCCTCTACACTTAGCTGTCTTGGGAACAGTCTAGCTTTTCTTCTCCATCCCACTGTCAGTTATTAACCCCAAAGATCTATTTCATGCGTCTCAACACTCTGCCCCTACTTTACCCTGTGCAGAGAGAAGGTTCATGCATGACTGAGGATGACTCTGTGGACATCGAAAATGAGAACGGCAACCGCTTTGAAGAGTACGAGTGGTGTGGGCAGAAGAGGATACGGGCTACTACTCTCTTGGAGGGAGGATTTCGAGGTACGCCAGTGTTTTGGGGGCCCTTGTAAATCATGCTACTGTGGAAATTGATCATTGCCTATCTTCAGAGGGAGGGACCTGGAGATTTGCCTTTTACAAAGGGCAGGACCTTCAGCCTTTGCCAGAATGTAAAGTGATTTCAGCATTATGTCTCTCTTGAATGATGAGAGTCAAAATTTGTGCAAATCTTGAGCAATACTGTGGTGTTATTTCCTGCTCAAGAAATGTGACTGAAGAGAGAATGAGTATGAGTGGGTAGAATGGGGAGATCATTTGGGGAAAATAGCTTCTTATATGTTACACATAGTAAGAAATAGGTGGAAATATGTGAAGAGAGGGAAGTAGAAATGAAATTGTAAAAATTCCCAGCCTGGAGTGACGAAAGCTGTTGTATCAGCCTCTGGTGATGTATTGGAGGTGACAGCTAAGTCGCTTTAGCACCTGCATAAAATATTAAAAGGCCAGTTGTGCATTTATCACTCCATGCCTTTTAAGGTTGATAAATGAGAATCCAGGAACCTGCTCTGCACCTCCAACACTGCAAGCCCTTAGGGCTCCCAGACAAACACGTTTTATTTTTCCTCCTTCTTTTGCCTCTTCCCCAGTGGCGGGGAAATCAGTTACTGAGGAGAGAGTGAATTATGGCAAAATTTGACCTCTTGTGAGCTTTATTGGTGAATGTAATTTTAGCTAGAAACCTGGCCCCTTTCTTACACTCAGCCCTTTGGCCTCAAGGAGGAGGATTTACTAAACTGTTCGTTGGCATGAACCTCTGGCACTAAGGAGAGTTTCTCACAAGCAATCCACGTAGCGCATGCCTAATGAGAGAGAAGAAATGCTGGCTTCCTCTGTTCAATAAAGAGGATGGGATGTGATCTCTTCCTATATCAGCTTGGATTTTAATTTAAAATATCTCAAGGGGAAAGGCTACTGTGTAAGGGAGTTGTACTTAAAAGCCAGCCATGTGCTCAGTTGACAGCCTGGCACTCCTGATCTGCTCTTACCTTCCTCTGAAATTAAATTGTAGCTGAGTTGTCACAGAGCAGATGATAAGGAGCACAGAGGTGAAGGAGCAGCTTCTCTGGGTTTTAGAGACTAGTCAGTGAAGCTCACACTGTTGCTTCCTGTGTCTGTAGCCTTACCTACCTTAACTTGTCTTGTGCCCACATGGGGAGTTGCGTGTGTACATGATTCCAGGTAGAGCCCTGATAAGACCATGCAGGGCCTTGCACTATGTTTATGTGGTCTAGTCACTACAATCTGTAGTGAGGAAGCATGTCTGAGTGCCTCAATTGTTACTGCTAGTCCTTATCAGAAAAAGCTACTCAGTTCATTTCTGTTGTTTTTTGCACATGCATCCTTCACCTCCATTGAACATCTGGGTTTGAGAGCACAATCTTCCCCTTCCTTTGGTGCGACTTCATTTGGTATGAATGTTGTGCTATCTTCACATGGTTAACATTCCCAGTTGTTTTTGAGTTAACGCACTGAAGTGTGATCTGAACCTTTCGTATTGCTGCACTTTCTTCCTTATTTTAAGGAATTCTCAAATGCATTAGTTTGTGTTATATTGATGAACTGATTTCCACCACCAGAAGTTAGATTCTAGCATCAGTGTGAGCTGTAACCTCTGCTAGATGGCTGCACAGGTACTTCTGCATTTCATCCTTAACTTTGCTTCCCTTTTGAGACCTTCGTGACACCTTCAAGAGTGTTCAGTTACATGAGCAGATTCAGTAAAGGATTGAAAGGCTAGGAGAAGTGTAGAGCATAACTAAATGTGGTTCTAAAACCATAATTACCCTGATGGGAAAGGCTTTTGGATTAGACTCCTTCCCTTTGTGCTGCTGGATGAAAGGTGTCTGTAGATCAGCTCACAGGCACTTGCAAGGAACTTCTATGTAGCATTTGTAGTGAGGAACACTCTCTCTGTGCAGCTTTTGATGGCAGAGCCACTGCTGAAGAAAAGACACCACCGGAGCGGCTGGCAGGTCCCTAGCGCATGCGTCTCTCCCTGCCCTTCTTCCTATGGAGCATGCCTCTGCTGGCAGTTGGATTCAGCAACTGCCATGCTAATGCAGAGAGGTGTTCTCTTCCCTAAACAAGGGAACTTCTTGCCACCAACTTTCTACCTAGTACTTTGGGGTGATCAGATAATATCTGCAGGGTACCTACCTATTCTGTGCAAGAAGTTTCTTTAAAATTTGGGAAGCCAAAGCAAAGCTGGAGTGATCTCCCATATTTGCTGATTGTATTTCTTTATAGGCAAGTCTCACTTTTTATGCTTCCGTTGGTGATGCTCGTATTGTCTCTGCTGGTGTTCAGAGGTCTCTGTCAGTCAGGCCCGCTTTGTGCACTCTTTTGTAGCCTTGAGATTACTCTTATTTTTTCCTTTGTTGGCCAGTGTTGGTTTTTGCCTAGTTTTAGGGACAGAATTGTTGTTTTATAGCCCTGAATCACAGCACAACATTTTGGAGATGCTTTCTAATACTTAGAACTGCTTTGTCTGGAGTTGGCAAGGCCCTCGTTAACCCCCATCACCTGAGGCTTTGTGTTTGGCTCTGTTCCCTTTGCTGAGAAGCAGCAGCAATGTGGAAATCAAAGGCATTTTATAATGCCAAACAGCCTTTTCCAGGCTACAGGAGTGTCACCAGTGTCTAAAGAGATGACATGGGGAAATACATAAAATCGGAGGGAAAAATAGATGTCTGTATGTCTCATTAATTTCAGTGCTAATGGTGTGTTGCTTTGAGGAGATGTCACAGCTGAGCAAGGACACTGTGGCCAGCTTGTATTGCATGAGTCTGTCAGACCATTAGGCAGCATTACAGAAGTGACTCAAACCTTAACACAGGTCCTAGCTGCTTCTTTTTATCAATTTTGTTTAATGGAGGACGTTCGTATCACTCTCAAAGTGAGGAAAACTCTTTGCTAATTATATGAAAGATCTTGCAAAGTTCTAGGTGGGGTGAGGTTGGGAGATCTTGAGGACTTCCTTCTTGAAAACAGAAAGGTCAAGGAAATGAACAGCTTTGCTCGGATTTCCTGGAAGGTGGTCTAATACTTAAGAGCACTCACAGGCTGAAACACTCACTTGCATTTTCCTAGGATGATGCTTTTTTGCTTCTAGAGTGCTTTCAGGGAAGACTCGCTCCTCTTACTTGAGAGGTTGTCTTAGAAGGTGGAAATTATCTTCTGCATTGTTGTTATAGCTGCAAATCCCCTGTCAGGTCTAGCGCAGCAGAGCCATAGCACATCTTCTTGCCCACCATGGCTTGGCATACTTGAGGCAGCAGGTGCAAAAAAACAGGAGATGGCAACAAGTAGAAATATGACATAACTAAGAAGTGCAGGTAAGGATTGGTGTATTCTCTCTTAAGCTGTTGGGTTTGGTGAAAGCATTCAGTCAGGAAACACTTAATACTTCTAGCTATCCTCCTGGCTTCTTAAGGCGTCATTTGCTACCTCAAAACTGGAATAATGCAGAGTGTAGATGAAGATTAATGGCAATTACATAGGATTTGGAACCACTTTGTTTCAGCAGAGGTCCTGCTTGAAGTAGGGGTTTGTAGTAGGGAGAGTTCTTGCTTCTGTTTGGCATAGGTGTAGAAGGCTACCAATATGAAATACCAAGTGCTTTTTAAGTGAAGCTGGTGCTTTAAAGTAAAAAGCTATACAGACATTATAATCAAATATTTCCCTATCTCAGTACAGTGTCACAAGGCTAAAATTTCTCTTGAAATATCTGAACATTCAGTAACCATCTATCCCCACATCTATGAAACATCCCTCTCCAATTCTCTTTGTTGCAGGGGATTATTTTGTACCATCTTTGTCTAATGAGTTTCTGTGTTTAGGAAGGCAACAAGGCTTTGCAAGTGAAAGCATCAAGTGGCTCCGTCTCTGATGTTTTTTTTAATGCTCAGCATATTTGTAGCAATTCTTCTATTCCTCTCCAGAATGGATGCACGTTACCCTCAGTGTTTACAGTGTAAGGTTATCCCTTTAAAGAATTCCTGAAGGAAGTTCAAAAGGGTTTTTTTCTTTGAAAGATTCAGTGTCTCTTTTTGTGTGTACATCTCTTACTTGAAAGAAGGGAAAGGGAGGGGGAGAGTAGGAAAAAAAAGTGCTTTATCTGAAAAGAATCACATCAGCTTCACACTGATAGAAGCCGCTGTCATCTCTTAAACGGCTTAGCACAGTCAAAAGGCAAGAGGACTTAAAACAGTGTCTTACACAGGGATCGATGAGTGGAACACATAACTCGTAACTGCAAAAAAAAAAAAAAAAGGCAGCACAGAGGGAGAGATAAGGATAATGATTGCATTGAGGGAAGCTTGAGGGAGGCTTGTTCTTTGTAACACAGCTTCAAAGGTGTCTGGACCAGTGCCTAAGCAAACTGTCCTGTGAAGTGGCTGCCTTGGTAGGTGTAGGGAAAGCAGGGGGGAAGCTTGCACCCTTCTGTTTCCTAGCAGATGGGACAAAGATCAGTAAATGCCAGGTTAGCATCTCCCTTCTGCTGCTTGGGATCCAAGGAGAGGGTTTTGTCACTTGGTCTCTTGCTGTCCCTTCTGGGAAGGCAGCTTGTCCAGGAGAGGGGAAGGAGGCAAGTGGCGCATGGGGTGATTGGGGAGATGGGGTAGGGGGACGGGATGTCAGTTTATCGATCGCACCTCAGTCAGGAGAGCTGCAGGCGCAGTGCTCTGAGCACGAGCGGCAGCGTGCTTAATGTGATTGAAAGGCAGTTAAAATGGCGGTGACCTTTTCAGGGGGAATTAGATTGCCTGCCAAGAGTGGTTAGAGGGAGTGATAACGCCAGCTTGAGGAAGCTGTCCAGTCTGCTTCAAAGGGAGAGAGACAGAGACAGGGAAAGCAAGCTAGCAGCAAGTACCATTTAAAGCACGAACCACATGGTCTGATAGAACGGAGATTGCTGTCCTTTTTAGATATGAAAGAATGTAGTGAAGTTCTTTCCACCCACCCTGTCCTCCCCTCCAGCTCCCCCACCAAAAAGCCTTCCTCCGGGCACAGTAGCAAACTAGTCAGCACTGCTTTTCTTGGTTTCTTTTCCTTTAGCAGATCAGTTGCATCAAAAATAGCACAGAAGAGAGAAAAATTGAAAATGTTAAAATGGTAAGCAGGGCATTTTCATGGAAGGATACTTTCTGAAAACGATAAACATGATAAGGATGTGTCTGATACTTTGTGATACTCTTGAAGGAGAAACAAACGGGAGTTACTTAACTCTCAAGTTTCTCTTTATTCTCCATGCTGTCCTCCTCCCAAGCTGGCAAAGGGCTTGTAACTGTTCATTAACATATTACCAAGAGAAAGGACCAGCACAATTTAGCAGGTGCACAGAGGCGCTTGGTAAAGCCTTAACAAGCTGTAACAAACTACAGTTCTCCTTGGGTGCCCATTTCCATTGGATCTCACGTCATGTATAATTAGGGCAGCTGCCTAAAAGTGGGACTATGTTAAAATGTTTAGAAGTTTCCAGCAGATGGCTGTAGTCACTCTGTTGGCTTTTCTGTCACTGCAGAATCAAGATGTGCTTCAGTTTGAGCAGCAAATAGTTGTAGGGCAGTTTTTGTCCTGCATGGGTTAGTTGTCCAAGAACATCAGGGAAATAGCTATATGCTCCTCCAGTTTGTTCTCCTAAATGCATGCCACATTAGAAACATGCTCTCGAGTGTGAGGTCCTGTCCTCAAAATCTGAGTAGATGCTTTCCAGTCCTGCTACCTCAGCAGCAGGTGTTTGTGAATACAGTGACATTTTATGTGTCTGGTAACTGCCTGGCAGAAAGCTCCAAATAAAGGAGGGAAATCCAGTTGTGGATCTCAGTGTGATTTCATGAGCATAAAACTACAACAAAACTGCAAAATCTGTGTTTGGCATGCACATGGAAACTGAAGAATGGAGAAACATCTTCTCTAATGTCATAAAGATAGTAGCAAAGCTGGCAACAGACCTTAAAAGTCTTGCTCTAGAATTTCACCTAGTAGCCAGCTGTGCCCTCTTTTTCAGATAAAACATAATGAGGCATGCAGGAGAGCTGCAGGAGTCAAGGAGACTTTCCATTTTTCCATGCTAGGAGGTTCAGGCTGCATTTAAGATTGTATCTGCTGAACTCAAATTCAGCAGAAGAATTTGAGCAGGACAGTGAAAACGTGACTTCTGCTGAAAGACTGTGTGAAACAGATGATGTCACTGGCATATTTAGGCCTTTTGGAAGAATGGTCTAGTAACTAGAATCATCTTCCCCTTTTTTGTGTAGATGAGTCAGAATTCATTTTGTTTTACCCTGACAGGCTAAAAGAAACTTCAGCTTGGATGCAGAAGCACTCAGTGGTAAGAGTATAGGGAATCTTTGCCATAATGAAATTCTTAATCTTCTCACACTTAGCAAGAATTCAATTCAGTGCCTTCTCTGTCACGTTTCCAGTGTCAGTGTCCCTCATTGCTTATTCTCTAAGGTGAATGCATTTATACATCTAAGCATCCTTCCCAGTCTCTTAGTCTTGATATATTTTTTTAGCCTTCCTATATTTGGGTTGCTACCTTCTGTTGGTCACTTCTACCTGCTGTAAGCTTTCAAGTGGGCAAGATGTATAAATACCATGTTTCTCAAGTGCTTATTCTATACCTTATTCTCCCTCCTTTGAGGGCTGCTGAGTCCCAGAGTGCTCGTATGCTTTACCTCAGCCTTTGTGTAAAATGGTGGTAATCTTGGTAATCCCTCCATTGCTGAAGGATGGTACTTTCTACTGGTCTGATGGAGGAGCCCAGCCCCTCCTTTATGTGTGCACCTCTCTCATTTGAGAGCAAGTACTTGACCTAAAACTGCTAACAGAGCTGTTTACATAATGTTATATACAATAAGCAGATGGACAGTACGTGATTATTTCTGCATAGTTTATATCCATACAAACTATAGAATTTGAGGGATGCCATGGTTAGTAAATCTCTAGCATATTGTACTGTATATTAATACCAGAAGTTTACTTTAGTGATCAGGAAAAGCATGAAAAATAGTACATGATTTATTACAAAAGCCAGTATGACTCAGTATCTTGTGTGTTTAAAGTTCATATGATGCTTCAAGGAACTGTCATCTTCGTTTTGGAACACGAGTAATCAATGAGACTCAGCAAAGTAAAAATCACTAACTGAAAAAAAAAGTTGTTGCTTATAGCTGTTAAAAGTTCTGATTGTTGATAATACATTTTTGTTAACTGGAATGCATGTAAAAATGTAAGAATCTAGTTTTTATGCGCAAGCTGTCAGAATGTGTTAGCTGAAAGCAGCACAATTAACTAAACCTTGCTGTTTGATTTACGTAACACTGACAGCCACTCTAACCAGGAAAAGATTTTCTGTGGGAAGAAGGGGAATTCTCTCCATTTCACAGTGTTATGTATCATATTTGGGGAAGAAAAAGAATATCTATCACCCAACAGCAGAGGAAGGAATAAAAGAAATAATGAAAAAACAAAAAACCAGAAGATGCAGTTGTAACACTAAAAATTGGCAGGGGGAGTAAGGAGCAGGTGGAACACCTGAAACTACTCAATTTGGTTTTTTTAAATTGACTGGGTTTCAAGTGACAGCATCCCTTTAAACTTCAGTTTTCCTAGATCTCAGACATGCAACATTAAAATCTTTGAGTCCCATCTGCTGCTTAGCTGCTCTCTGCAATCCATTTTTCTAGTGGTCTGTCTGCTTTGGTTTTGGAAGTCCCAGGCTTTGACAGTCATTTGATTTATTCCCCCCACCCAAGTATGTGCAGTTTTGCCAGAACTGCAACATGCTGCTTGGACACTCAGGTCAGACTTCAGCCTTAAGCACACAGTAGTTGATTGACATGATTTTAATAGCATTTTAGAATACAGTTGTTAAGTCAGGGGCAGTGAGATTTTTCTGAAGGAAAAAGGGAGCACAGGTCTCAATGGCTCTAAACAGCTCCTGTCTCCACATGTCGTCTCTTACACTCAGCGGTGAAACGTATTATCGAGTAGTGCCCGGAAAGTGGCTAACTGCGTTTGACACACGCCAACTCCCTGCCTCCACACTGGATAATTGCATTGTCAACTGTTCAGCAAAGTGGCAGGTGACACTGCAGCCGGATTGATTGTCCCAGTATGGAGGCTCCCAAGACTGTCAGCCACCCAATCGATAGAGTTTACACAAGACACTGTGACTGCATCTGTAACTAATTTCAGTTTGAACCTTGCAAGGTGCAGCTCTCCCTGTTTCATGGCCTCTCTTCTTTTCTTGCATCTTCTCCCTGGACAAGGAAGTTACTTTGCTACTGAAAGCCCAGCTTTATTTCTTGTTTTGGAGATGGAAGTGAAGAAATCAATGGTGTGTTTTGTGGTTTCAGAGTTGAGGACATTACAGCACATGGCTAACTAGCAGCTCTGGTTTTGCAATCAATAGACTGATCAATTGATTAAATTAGTACTGATTTTTCTTTCTTCTTTCCAACCTAGAAAAGAATTAGTTTGGGGGAAGAGCACATGGGTTTGGCCTGTGAAATTTAGCCCTTGGTTTTTCCAGTCCTTGTCTGCCTTTCCCCCACAAGTACAATCTCTGTGCTCATCTTTAGTTAAAGCAAACTGCATCTAGCCCCACCACTGGCAGTGGCCTGCTGTAAGCCAGGGTGTTCACCAGCCTTGCTACTTCATGCTCGACTGCCTTAGAAAAGTCATCCTCCAAGCTCTGCTGTGCTGTTTTATTATTGGCAAAGTTGTGACATTCCTGTGATCCCTGTCAGTGGTGCTTATTGATCCAGTGATGTGAATCTGCTTAGTGATTCAAGATTACTTTAATTCTCCCTCTTCCTTTTTTTGTTTGTTTCCACCCTCTCCCTAGGGGAACAAAAGCTTTCAGCGCCACCTTCCCTGACTATGGAAAACTAGCTGTAGCTGCAAGGACTGCGGCTGTTGCTTTCAGCTCTGGGTTTTGAAGAGCAGCCTTTGAGATAGACATGAGACTGTTCTCACCTTAGTGCATCATATGGGCGTGAGGCTATAGGAGGCAGTCACGCATGAATGGCTACACCAGATCAACCTTTGGTCTGGGTGCATTTTCCACTCCGCAGCCACAATCCATGCCCGATAAGTTATGGAGAGGCATAAAAGAAATGTCCTCAGTGCTGCAAGGGATGGGGAAGTCTCTTCACTGAGCCTTGCAGCAGCTGGCTCTTACCCTGTACAGGAGAGCTTGCCTGCCCTTTGTTCTGTATGCTGCTGTGAAATGATGCTAATGGTCATAAAATTATATGGTCCCTTTCTTTAAAGGCAGCTGTTCCTCTGATCTGTTAGCAAAGATCATTGTAAGCATCCAAGATGCTGGTAAGCAGTCAGGTCCCTGGCAGCCCATTTGTGCCTCTGTGGGAGCTAATAGGTGGCGTCAGATGGATGCATCTGCTATTTCAGGTGTACACTATAATGACACAGTTGGGTGTCAGTTTTCCAGGTAAATCACTGTTTTGCTTGAAATGGATCTGTCTCCAGAGAAATAAAACCCTTGTCCTATAAGCAGCTTTTCATGGCCTCTGAATGTAATTTTTTGTACAACAGGCTGAGAAAGTCACCAGAACTATTCTATCCCTGTTTGTCCTATGAAAAAATGGGGGAACAATTTCACTGCCCAAAAGTACAGCTGGGGAGGTGTTACGGATCTGCAGAAAGATGTTCAGCATAGCCTCATCTCTATCTTGCTCTTGTTTCAAGAATCCCTAATGGTTTTCTCTTTCTTCCCAAACACCTTTTAAAATAAAACTGCATCCGTGCAACCTTGTCCTCTTAGTGCTAGTTTGGGATACTTCAGTAGCTGATGAAATAAACCCAGTTTAGAGCCATTCTCAGGAAGTGTGTGAGAGGCCTGCCCGTGTGTCTGCATAAACTACTTTTATTGCCTTCATTGTTTTTACTCTCCAAGAAGCCAAGGAGTGACATTTCGTTAAGAAAATAGAGTGAACGTGCTGGAAAGGGAGGTTGTGCAGAAGGGGGTCACTGCAAGGAGTGTAATTAGCAAGGGCTGCAGTTCTGGAGATTTACGGGAGGCTTTTTTTCTTCTTTCCTGAACACATGTAAATTACCTGCAAGCAGAATTAATGCCTCTTTCCAGCCAAAACAGGCCCCAGTAGAGCTACATGCCCCTGAGATGGATTTGGATTTAGACCCATTACAGAATTTATACAAAATTCTGGATTTCTAAAACTTGCAATATAGCTTTGACTTTCCCTGTTTCTTAGGGTTCAAATGGGAGAAATGCCAGTTATACAGAGGAGTTTGATCCTCTGCACGAGCAGTGTCTAGTAGCTGCATTCATAGTGTGATGCAAACAATAATACAGTGGTGTAAATCTTATTCCTTGGTCTTGTTTGGAGTGATAATTGAATGTATAAAGAACAACTGGCTCCCAAAACTGACTTACCTGCCTAGATGGGAGTTGAGGAGCAGAGGTGGGTCACAGTAGGTCTGTGCTTTCCTACTTGTGCTGATGCAGTTTGGCTGTGGTTGTTTGGGTCTGTACTAGTCTGGTTGTCTTACCTCTTTATTCACAAGATTGCTGATCTCCATGTGACCTCATGTCTGCACAGGAGCCAGCAGTGCTGCCAAGACCTTAAACACCATATGTTGTCACTTTGACCATATGCCACTGCACATGATGGAGAAAAGGAGGGACTTGAATGTGAAGCCCTTTTATCTGTTCTGTGAATCTGCTTATATATCATGTTAATGACTCTCAATCTTAGCCACCATTCACTTGAGAGATGTTGAGGTGACTAGTCATCAGGGTGATTGCACAAAGAGAGTCAGAATTGAGAGCAGTGCAGAGGTCAGAGAGGATGCTTAGGCATAGGAGATGACTTAGGAAAAAGAAAAGTGTTGTGACAACTTATAGAAGGGGGGAAAAAAAGGATTTCTGCTGAGTTTGATCTCCAGCCATTAACAGGCACATGGAAGAGAGTGGGAAGTATTTTCCAGTCTCCTTCAACCTCAGCTGATTCTTGTAGCCTGCCAGTGCCTGCAGTCTGGCAGCAGCAAAGAGGCATGTGAATTTTTTCTGCTTTTCAGACCCCTGATTCAGTATTTCAGAAACATTGTAGACTGCCCAAATTTTTCAGAAACTACCTTGAGTAGGTGCTCAGACAGACTGCTCCAGGGCCAGCCCAAGCAAAGCTGTGTACACAGCGCTGGAGGGTGGCGGGGGCGCTAGGTAAGTGATCTTGATAGGTACATTCTGATTGATGGGGGAGTTTGTCTCCCAAACTGTCACAGGGTTTATAGAGGTGCCACTCAATACCAGTGCTGGAATTGCTTGTCAGAGCACCTGGCTACAAGAGCAATGGGGATTGGAGACAGAGCTGTAACTTTGTTTTTTTCTCTGCTTAATGGCCCCAGTGCCTGACCTGCCTGCTCACTCCTGTTTATCTGGACCTTAAGGAGGCAGCTGGGATTAAGACTGTCACAGGATTGTTCTGCTTTAGCATCAGGAGGCTAATTGTATCAGGGCTGCAGTGTATGACAAGTGGTTGCCTCCTACCGAATGCACAGCAAGAGCAAGAAATTCAACAAGGAAAAGGAAAGATACAGGAGACTAAATTTTGGGTTGTTCTTTTCTCATCTGAAAGCAATGTTTTCAAATCCATATGTGGAATTACATTTCTCAGGCATTTGGTGACTTTCCTTGTAAGAGTGCAGGTACTTCTGTGAATAACAGATCATGTCTCTTGTGAATTCCTAGGTCAGGCTGACAACTTAACATTCAGTTGTCAGATTTCACTGTACTAACATGTTTGGATAAAGTTCTGGTCCCAATCACTGACCTTTGGATAGCAGCACTAGCCTTAGAGGTCTGCTGTAGGCATCATTGCTGATGGCCGTGAATTACTGCTCAACCCTCAGAAACTGAGCCATACTGGAAGAACCTTTCCCATTCCTAGTGCACGCTATTGAATTGCAAAACACCCAAGTATAGAGATAGGGTTGAGTCTTCTGGAAGCTCCCATTTTCCTCTGGCAGGTCCAAAGCAGTGCTGTTGCAAAAAGCTTTTTACTCTACTTAGCACCTTCTGTGCTCCAATTCACTTTTTCCTTGCTCTTGGGTGGCAGCATACCAGCAGAAACTGGAAGTTGTGAACCCTCTTTACACTTGGGCTGAGTTAGTGAGAAGCAGGTGTGATCCTATCAGACCTTCCTTGTATTTAGTGGTCCTCTTAATCCATTTATAACAGCACTTGTCCAGAAATCTGGTTTGAATGAGCATGAGATGAATGAATAATGTCAAGCAGTTCAGACGTCAAATATTTGAACAGCTGCATGGGTGTTTTCGCTGGCTTTGTGCATGGAAGCAACCCCAGGAAGTTAGACAAGGAGGGTCATGCCAAAACTGTGGCACCAAACCCCAGCATGCTGGAACTGGCCTCAAATCCATTGCTTCTGCAGGTGAAAGGGCATCAGGGTGCCAGTGGTTGGCCATCCACTCTGCAGATGATGCTGGACCAAGCTTTGCATCCTATTCTTTGGTTTTCTCTTGCATGTAATGACAGTAGTGGGATTTACAGACCTCTTGATTCACCTCAGAAACATATGTTGTGAATTTTGTTTTTCTTTTTTTTAAAAGTAATTTCTGAAGTCCTAAAGCTGATAGCACAGCTTATATTCAGAGTCTTTTCTGGGTCCATTGAGGTTACTTAGTTTAGCATATGGTTTCTGAGTCATGTTTCTTTATTGTGTTGCAATGGATTGCATTTGGTCATGTAAAAAAAAAAAAATCCATATTTGGTGAAAATCTGAGACTTGAATCTTTATTGCAACTTTCTTTAGGCCCTGGCCTAAAGTCCTTGTTTGATCAGAAAAGAAAACTTGCCCTTCTCCTGCCCCTCATCTTAACCTATGCACTTCTGTGCTACACACTCCTCTATGACTAAACTGCTGTATCAGATCATTCACCTCTGTATCTCTCATCTTAACACATACCGACCAAACCCTTCTCCTATACCCTCCCAGTGTAAGGAGGATGGTACTACGTTGGCAAAATAGTATTCCCTATTATAGACCTAGATTCAGCAAAAGCTCTGGAATATTTTCTTTTCAGCCTTAGAAGGGATTTTCTAAAGTACAAAGGTTTTGAGAGCAAGGACACCAGGATTCTGAAGTCAAGGTACCTTAATATTTGTAAATTGTATCACAGTAAGCAGATGTTCATTTCTTAAGCTCTAACCATAAAACACTAGTTGGCTTGAGTCACCTGGAAACAAAATCAATGGAAAGGTGCATGTTTGCTGTGTGCATGGCATCCTTGCAGAGGGAGGGCTATGAGGAGTGGTCCCACTTATGTTCACTCTTTTGGACACCTTTCCCCCTCCCACAAGGCACTTGGTCTAAGTATTCATTGTCTGGCTAACATTCAGATCACCTCTGGGACTGGCCAAGTCACAGTTCCAGATTTGCATGATTTATATTTCCCATAGCTACAAGAAAAATGAAGATCTGTATGTACAAAGTTTATGGCCTTTGAGAAGTGATGGGCTAAAGTAATGCCAAGAGCAGGGGATGGTGTTACTGCAGGTTAAATGCCATGACTGTAAATTACCACCCTATTGCCCACTGTGACTTCTAAGGCAGCTTTGAAAGGCTATCCAGCTTCTTTGACAGGTCTCTCTTACTCCTCTAAATCTTCTCCCAAACATGATGAACTGAAGGAGTCAAGATTTACTAGATGAGCCATTGCAGCAAGTTGAAGGCAGCTCATGGCATGTGTTGGCTGGCAGTGTGCAGCCACTGTGTGAAACACTCTGTAAGAGGTCTGCTGGAAAAGGACTGCCCCAGTGATGCCACAGAGCTGACCTACAAGCCTGGTGCATGCAATGGACATTGCATTGGGAATGCTGGTTTTGTTATCTGTGCTAAAAATTAAAGCTGGAAATTACTTTGAAGTAAAAGGTAGTTTATGCTTCTAGGGAAAGGTTAGTCTTAAAATCATTGTCATGCTACAGTTATCACTCGTTAAGGACCTTCTTTATATTCAGGGAAGAGAAATATCAAATCCATATAAACAAATTTTATTGGGGCCTTAATGAATCACTGAGAGCATCCGTTCCTAAAGAGCAACAGTAAAGAACTGTGTCTGCATGGTGCCCTTGGAAATGAGACCTTCACCTTGCTCTGCTCTCTGCGCACATGCAGACTATTAGAAATACAGCTCACTCTTCTGGGCTGGGAAAGTGGAAGTTTGCTGCTGACAGCATGAGCTTGTGTAAGTGTTCTGGTGGGAGTCCAGTGGGATCAGCAGTCTCAGATATTTACTGCACAAGAAGGGGCTACTCTTATGCTTGGGAATGTCCTCATTCTTCAGACATGCACCCTATATTCAGTGCTTCTACATTAATTTTAGCTTGTCTTCTGCATTTAGAATCATGTTCATGGTGCAGAAATGTACCCCCTTTGGGACATTTCTGCAAAGCCAAGGCTACGTCTAGCTTACTCTTTCAGTGTTTGCAGGTGGGATGTGCTCCCTGGTCCAGTCACCAACTTAGGTCACCAGCCATCTGTATGTGCTAGGTCCTTCAGGCTCCAGCAGGTACCCTCTGTCTGTGAGCCAGATTGGGCAATGGGGTGCTAAGAGAAGGAGCATACAGGAGGCAGCCAGAGTGAGTTTTGCCTACAAAATTGGATGTGAATGAGGACCTTGAATCACAGTAGGATTCAGATCTTTGCCTAATTTTCAGTCTCATGCAAGAGAACATATACAGTGTTAGATCTCATAAAGACTAAAATATATATCTTCCTTAGTTTACCTTTTATCAATAAACCTTAGGCAGCAAATACCATAACGGTCCATCTTTGTAGATATTTATGCACATGTTCAGTTAAAAGAAGCCTGGTTACAATCAGCAATAACACAGTCAAAACACTCAAGAACCACAATAAATGTGTATCATGTTAGAAAGTGGCAGTTATTACACAGTTCAGTCTTGGGTGGAACTGTTTATGCTTTCTTCGTGCTGGTATTGGGGCTGGGCTTGTGCCTAATCCACCCATGCTGGAAGTGCAGGACTCTTGTTGACTTGCACTGGAATTTACTCGCTTAACAAGTGCTTGTAAGAAGCTGTTAATAACTGTGGAGTCTGATTTTTTATTTTCCTATCTTAGAAAGCGGTTTGCCATTCTTAAATGTTTTATATTGTAAAAATCTAAGCCATGACTAGATACATTTAAAACTGAGAAAGGTATTTTCTAATTGAATTTTAGTCTTTGCCTGCCCTCTGCATCTGAATTAAGGACTGAGTCGTAATGTCCTTGTGGCCTTCTCTTACCTGCTAGTAATGTAGTTTTTGTGTTAACCACTTCTATGAAAAAATAAAATTTCCCTGTTTTCTGTGAAAAATCAGTCTTCCCTATTTTTTTTTTTTCCTGCATTTGAGACCCTTTTAGTGCATTTAGCTTTACAATAACTTGTGTGGACAGCAAAAGGTCAAGAATGTTTCATTTTCCCTGTCAAGGGGCATATTAGAGCATAAAATCTAGGAAGTTTGAGCATTTTCTGTGCAGTCTTCTGAAAATTATTCTTGCATAGTCTTTGGAGATGGTACCTTTTGTGAGGCTGTTAAGACTGAAGGACAGCCTACAGACTGAGGCTGTCACACCATCCTTGGGAGATCTTCTACAGTTCATCTCCAATTCAAATGCTTATCCATGTGGTTTTTTTTCTTTCAGGTTCTGGGTTTATCATGTGCAGTGGCAAGGAGAATCCAGACAGTGATGCTGACCTGGATGTGGATGGAGATGACACACTTGAATATGGGAAACCACAGTATCGTTTTTGAAAGTCTCTGACTGAGAGGGAACGTAGAGGTGCATCTTTAGCTAGCTGTCATACAGCACTGCCCTGGGTAGTGGCAGATAATCTGTGTCCAGCCCTATTGGAAATGATACTGCCTTTTCCAGTTGCTGTATTATTTGAACTCAGAGTGATTCCTAGTTACTCCCTTTGAGATCTTCCTGTTGATGCAATACTACTTCAGACATGGTTGGTGAAGTGTATAGGAGACATTGCTGGAAATCCAAGTTAGTGTTTCTGTGTTCTGTTTCATAAGCCATCTGTTGTCTCCATCCAAATTTCCCACATGTGGATAGCTTTTCCTTCTTCATGGGTAGGAATTGAGTTAATTTTCCACAAATTACCCCTTTATTTTTAGGGATTTTATGCAGTAAATATTTCAAGCACTATTTATCTGCCATTCTGAGGGAGTAAATTTTTTTTCCTTTCATTAGACAGTTCAGGGGCAGAACTATCATTAAGGGCAGTTTTTGGGAACTTCTCTGTTTGGGAGCCAGGATGTCTGGACACAATTTTGGGAGAGCTATGGGTAGATTTCTGCCCTGCAGCAGCTGTAACAGCTATCAGGGAGAAATTCCTGCAAGGCTATTAGGCAGACATTGACTTAGCTGTGATGAGGGGGAATGTATAGCTGTAGAATTAGATTTTATTGAAATCTGTACCAGCCTTTAAGATTGAAGTCCCCCAACCCTTAGCTGGTAAAAGATCTTTGTAACCCAAGCAAAAATAGTGGAATCATGTAAGTTAGGCTTGCAGAGGTTAAGGAAGGGGCTGTGGCATCATGTTGCTATCAAATGACTTTTCTGTTTGTTTCCACCTAAACCAAAACTTTAATCCAAAATGTAAAAGCAATCCTCTCTGTGGATACCAGTCCCTCTTCTTTTGAGGTGCTCCCAGTTGGCATGAATTTGTTCTGTATCCCAGATATTGTCCTAACCATCTCAGAAGCCTTTCAGTTGTCTGCAGCAAGGCTGTACATTCCTTAACACCTTGTGCTCAGGTACACAGAGGCAGATGTTATCCCTTGCACTGGAGAAGAGCCAGGTGAAGCCAAAGAGCGGGAGGCACTGCGCGGTGCTGTTTTAAAGTAAGTACTATGCCTTTCTAATTTGCTTTCATTACTTTTGGGGAATCTCAATTTGTGGAAAATAACCCAGTTACTTGAGCACAAGGGTCACACTGAGAGACTGGCAAAGAAGCACAGTGTGACGAGTCAGTCTCAGTTTCTACCTGTGCAGCCTCATAAAGCCTCCCTGCACACTCTCCCTCCCTTAACCACCCCACTGTCCAGCCAGTGTCATCTTCTTCCTGGACAGTGATGGACAGAGTGTGAATTCTGGTGATGGGAAAACTGTGCTGTACTAAGGCCTTAGGCATCATCTTGCTTCACAATGAAATGTGCCTTCTTAGTATAACATGGTGCAATCTGAATGTTGTTCAGCACATTAGGAGGCTGGCACCCAGGGTATGCTTTCATTCCATGTCATTATGTGTTGTGGGATAAAATAAACTTGTCCTTCTGCATTTGGCTCTGGGTTTGGAGCAGTATGTGTGCTCTGCCCACATACATACGTGGAGAATGTAGGTGGCCACCATTCAGGGCACTTGGGGAAGCATTTCAGGCAAATAAAATGAGTCTTAACAGGGAGCTAGGATTGCTTTCTAAGCCCTCTGCCCTGCATAAAACAGGGCTTAAATTACCCCTCTATCTCTTTCACGGAGTGATCCTGTGAGGTCAAGGTTGAAGTGATTGATAGAGCAGTGAAATGAAGTTTTCTTACTGCTTAGCCTGTCACAAACACTAGTTCAAAATTAGGTTCCACTCCATAGAAAAGTGGCATTTGCCATACTGGATCCAAACCATATCCTAACCATACTAGTCCATAGGCAGGCCCCCAAGGATGCTGAACCTTTCTCACAGCCAGGACAGTGATATTTTACCAGGAGGATATTGGGGTATCCCTTGTCAGTGGCTGTGGATACTGAGTTCTTGGTGAGACAGCTGAGGACCTAGGGCCAGGAGACCCATTTCCTTCATGTGGCTTGCACCTAATACATTGTTTTGCAGTTTGGGCAAGGTGCTTGCATGTCTTCTGCACTTGTTTTCCCATCTAAAACAGGAGAGGCGATGTTGCTTGTTAAAGCACTTTGAAATACTGACAAGTGTCTGTAGAAATGCCGTAGGGTAGCTGATGCCCTGAAGCATGAGCCTATGTTTCCTTGTAAGTGCAACTGTCTTACCTCATAGAGCTAAAATGTTACACAGTCACAAGTGTTCAACCTGCTCAGAAGGTTCTTTGACTTCCGGTCTCTGTTATTGCCTTGCAAGAGAATGGACAGGGTTAGGAGTTGTCTGTACTTCAATGCTGCTGTTCTTCAAATGGGAAGATGGAAGGTGTAACATTATTCTTAAAAGGAGAAGCTACTACAACACAGAGGATTTCTGTTCACAAGTAGGGTTTTCATCTTTGAAATTGTGTAGTCAGAAATGAGGTCAGAGGTGCTGTTTGAATCCCAAGCAGTCAGCATCACAACCCCCATGTGATTCAGCAGAGGTCGCAGCTAGAAGTGCAAGTTGGGAGAACACTGGTGGAAATGTGGACTAGCATAAAAACACCTCCTGCAGCAGGGCAACTGCTCACATTTTGAAGCCTAGACCGACAGAAGTATTGAGAGAGAAGTAGTGGGTGGAACAGGTAGCAAAGCAAAACTTTCCATATTGAACCTTTACCATCCTGCCTTTTTCTGTTTTAGTGGTGGCACACCCAGTACTCGAATAACACCGGAGTTTTCTAAATGGGCCAGTGATGGTGAGTGTTGAACTTGTAAATAATCAGTTTGCTTTTATGCTACAGGAAAGCAGACAGTTGTTCCATATCCTTTGATTGCTGGTAATTAGGCAAATGCTCTCACACAGCACCAGCAGATATGTATGCACATACAATCACACTATCTTTTTAAAACTTCGCAGGACAATTAACTATAGTTAGTGGCAGCTGAAGAAGTTGCCAGAAATGCAACCTTAACTGGTATGGTGATAAGAGATAGGGTTTGGATTGACTTGTTTTCATGTCACTAAAAGACAAACTGCTGTATCAAAGATAGAGCCATCAGAGCTTGACTGTGTGGCGGTGGTGTTCAGCTGCTGGGTTTTTAAGCTGCACAGGCACCTGCTGCTTTGTTTTTTTCAACTGCTTTCTTCTCATCTTCCCTTTTAAAGGATATGCTAGAAACTTGTATCATGATATGTTGGATACATTTTGTGCTTGCTGCTTTCTGTATGGCGTGAAAAGTCTGCAGTTCTGAAGCCTATGCGTTTAGAGTGGGAACTCTAGGATCGGTCATACTTCATGACCTGTAGTTGAGACTCAAGAGCAAATGAGTGAATGTGAACTTGTATGTTGCACACATTATTTGAAAGCTCATAGCATTAAGGGAGAAAGGAGCATTCCACTCATTCAACTACTGGGTTTTTCTGTTTAATGCCAGCAGCACTGGAAGTGTAAGCAGGAATCTGGTGGAAATATGAGAATAATAAAACCTGGCGCTTTCCAGCTGTAGATGCCAAATCCATTTCCAGAGCTGGACAGCGCTGCTTCAGCTCCCTTAGGAAGGGAACTGAAGCTCAGCGACCTGAAGAGACCTGTCCCGATGATTTTGTTCCCTGTGCTGTTACTGTAATGCTTTGGGCATTTGATTCCCAGTCTTGAAAGTACTTACAAGACATAGCTGCTTACAGTGGGAGGGAGGTGAGTAGAACCAGTTTTGCCAAGGGCATGATGATTAAATGGAGAACATAGGATATCTATTGCAGGCATTTTTTTCCATGGTGTAGGAGCACTCGCTTGTAGGTGTGTTCAGCTTCAGTAACTGCAGTCACAGAGGTGGTGAGGAAGCAGCCCTCATGGCACTTGCTATGAGCTGTTTTGTTCATATCTTTTACTAGAAGCCACAATGCTGAACCTACAGCCCAGGAGCTTGGCCCTAGGACAGTTCATCTGGCTCATCCCCAGCTAGTATCTCATATCCTCTCTAGTGCTGGGAGGATCCACAGGACTGCTAGTACTAGGAGAGCTGTGAGCAGGCTGTTCTGTCTTACTAGTTACCTGGCATATATGTTTCTCCCTCTCTGTATCTGACAGGTCTCAGAAAAAGGGAGAAGCTGAGAGTGGGGGCTGGGCTGGGTAGATCTGCTCTGACCCCACCTCACTAGAAGTACACGTCAGCATGGCAGCTACATCAAACCATTCTGAATTAAATCATGGCTTAAACAACTGGTATATCTGCAAGGGTCAGTCAGTATGAGCTGAGGAGAGGGTAGGGGTTCTGTCTTCAGCCCTGAATCACAGAAGCATGCTGTCCAGAGAGGGGGCCTCCCTGCCAGACAGGGACATGTAGCATCAGTCTATTCTCTCTTTCTGAGAATCAGCATGAAAATGACTCATCAGAGTCTTCTGCATCTCAAACTGTTAACTTGCCTAGGCTGTTTCGTTGCAGTGATCAAATGTTCTTTTACTAACTTGTCAATTCTTCCCTCAACAGAAATGCCCTCAACGAGTAATGGTGAAAGCAGTAAACAGGAGACTATGCAGAAGACCTGTAAGAACAGTGACATTGAAAAGTGAGTGTGAAGTGGATAACTTTCATTTTTCTTGGTTTAAGGAGCTATAGTGTCTCGTCTGGTGTTCCCAGAAGCAGTACTAGTCTGGGGCTAGGGTGTTTGAAGCTTTTGCCACTGAGAATGGAAGTGGTGCTCTAACATGAAGAATGGACTCTGAGCTCTTGGTGTCCTGACTTGCTGCTGTTGTGTCCACAGAGGGCCTCTGGGGAGTTCTCCCCCAGATATCTGCATGGGCAGGAACCCAGTGACCAGGAATGAAGTGCAGCTCCCAAAGGGCTTTTCCACTGGAAGTTGCATTCTTTGAAAATATGTAAATAGATATATCCATGCTTTCCACAATATTCTAGTTATGGTGAGTTTTCAAATATATCATGTAGGCCATAACAGCCTAGACTAGAGCTGGGGCTTTGGATGGGAGGTGAAGATTCAAATCCACTTTAACCTGACAAAAGCAGTAGATTTGTCAAGCTGTACTTTGATTTATTTGTTTTTCCCCCTGCAAGATTTCTGCTGTCAATGTATCATGGGATCCTGCTTCACTGGAGAAGTTATCTTATTGTTGCATCTTAGTTTTTGAGAGCAGTCCTTCTACATGTGGTTTCTATCCCATTTTCTCCGTGGTACCTGTATATTCCACTCTCCTTCTCTGCAGCAAAAGGGATTCCCAGCAGCCCTGTGACTTGGCAGAAGCCTCACTGAGAGAATTTCTTTTCCCTTAAAATCTAGATTTCACCTTTGTATGATTGCTAATGGAAATAATGTCTCAGTTCCTGAGCTTGTCTGAAGCCCTTTCAGTTGATCCAGAAGTTTAAGTGCTAGTGTTTGAATATATAGTGGTGCAGGGGCTCCTGGCCATCTCCTTACTGGGTCTTTTCCGCTCGCTATATACCTGCAGACTAGTCCAGGAGAGAAGTAAATGGTTTTATCTGCAACTGTGTATTTGAATAGCAACTTCTATCCTCGGTGTCCTTCCGCACACTGCTAGCATGATTTCCTGTTCAGGCAGATTTGATGATCCAAGCCTAAAACTACAGTCTCTTCACTGATGCTGCAGACTGCATTAATTGAGATGGGACAGTGTTTTAAGTTGATTATTGCCTGATACAAAATGTTGCCCCAGGATCAAGTGAGAGATAGTTTGGGATGGGGAAAAGGTCTGGTGGTAGTGTTAAGCTGACTTTACAGCAGGGGTTTTTTTTAATGTACTTTGTTCTCCAGCCCCTGTTCCTGACTGAGAGATTGTGTTCTTGGCATGTTCGAAGATCTCTTGACAGTTCAGGCACCCTGGCAAAGCATATGTTCACAGTCAGGGGGTTACCTGGGGAAACTCCCTCCTGCAGAGGAAGCTTTATCACTGCTTTGCTGTCTGAACACTTCTCCTTTTTACAAGGCTTGTTATTAGCATGTCCCACATTTGGGCTTTCTGCTGGTCGATGCTTCTCAGTGAGTAAACTTTGGCAAAGGGCTACTGAGTTTGGGAGCTTGTAGGTCAGTGCAGAAGCAGTTTTGTCCTTAGAGTGAGCCAATTGTTGTGTGCTGTCTTGATGGCAAGGACTCATCCCTTCTGCCCTAGTCTGTCAGCAGCTGCTTAGCTTCCCTTTGGGCCTCCTGACTGTCAGCCCAAGAGCCCTCCACCTTCCCAGATCCACTCCTATTGAAAACCTTTAAACTGCAGGAGCTGAAAGGATTTGACATTTTCCAGAACACTTGAGCTCAAGTGATAAGATTGACATAGCTTTAATAATCTGATCAAAGAGGCTTTAGCTAGCACGTTCTGAAGGATCCCAGAATCCTTTCCAAACAACAATCGTGCTAACACTGCTGTAAAGTGGGGAAGCTGTGAAGTGGGGGGAGCGTATGCACACACACTTTGCTCTGCAATAACCATGCCCCAGGTCCACAAAAAGTGCGAACATTTAGCAAAACCCAATCAAAATTGCAGGAAAAGTTTCGAGTGTCTTGCTGAGCCTTTTCAACAATGCTGGTTTTCCGAAAGTAGCAAGGAGAGCTTTCTATTTAAGATCCTTTATTTCATCGAGATTCAGAAAACAAAATGGTGTTTCAGGTGGAGAATTCCTAGCTGCATTTTTTTCCCCTCTCCTTTCCTTTGAGATTTGTGCATGACAAATAGTTTCTGTCCTGCCATTTAAGAAGTCTTGAATGCTCTGTGTGCTTGTCTGTGTAGAGGGGTTCTGGTAAATTAATTGATAAGAGGGATCAGAGCTAGAAGCCTACAGAAAAGGAGGGGGAAGGGTTTCACACTGTCTAGCTGCTTCCCACTCCACTGCTGAGCCATGATATATGGCGACCCAGCCCAACAGGCTAAATTGGTTCATCTCTAGTTCCTGTTTCTTAATCTGGAGCTAAATTGGTTTCATTTTTCTTGTTTTGGGTGGTGCTTGCAGGAAGTTTTTGGCAGCATCACTTTACTCCATTGTTTGTAACTTTAATTTTTGCCTTTAAATCTGAGCATTATTGATTGGCATGTTAAACCCCATGTAGCATCTGATTTGCATTCTTTAAATTGTCCAGAAGCATGTGGCTTACCACCTGTGTTAGCTGTGCACTCCGTTCAGAGCAGTGGCTAATAGAATTAGCAGCGATCCACGTATTGATCCTCCTCTCATAAGAATGACATTCCTTCCCCCTCCCCACTTCCAAAAATAAGTCTAGGCAAGGAGACCAGTGTGGTTTTGTTTGGTTGGTTGGTTTTTAATCCGTTAACACAGTACAGCAAGCAGTTCTCCTTTTGGCACAAAGCTGAAGCTCTTTGCTTGAGCAAGTGAATTTAATCTAAACTTAGGTTTTCGTGGAAGAGTCTCTTGTGTGTAGAACAACTAGATGGGGTTTGGGGTAAATCTGCATTTGTTAACCCCCCTCCTTGTGCCATGCCAAGTCATCAGTAGCTTGGACAGGTTGGCCTCATCTGCATTATGTTGAACTTTAGATGACAGCCACAGGTAATGAGATACATGATGCAGGTCTCAGCTGTTCTCTGCAGCCATGCCATGTCCTTGGTAGCTTAGGCAGGTTTCTCACTGTTAACTTCATCTGCATTGCATTAAACATCATATGGCAGCCACAGGTAATGAGGGAGGTGGTACTGGTTCCACCTCTCCTTCCCAGCACTACAGGGTGTCTCAGCTCTGCTGAGCTTTTCTAATCTCACCCACATGTCTGGGAGATGCCCTGTGATGCTGAAGCCTCATGGTGAGAGTTAAGGGAACATTGCACTGGCTGAGCTCTGCCCATCTGCTGAAGACTCCAGCCACCATGAGTGCCAGTGGCTGGCATCTTCAGCAGACAAGAACAACTCAGCCAGTGCGACACTCCTTTACCTTGACTCAGGACATAGCGTTGCTCAGAGAGAGCAGCTGGTCCCTAATTGCCCAGGCATCCTCCCTGACTCCTCCACCAATGTACTCTCAGCCAAAGCACTGCCATGCACAGAGCTGCAAAAAAGCACTTTCCCCGCAAAAAGTCTTCCTCCCTCTCCCTCCCAAGATGCTGTGAGGGTCTGGTGCCATTTTGAGACTGAGGTTCCCTGGGGTTAAAAGCCAGCATCTTAATTCAGAGTGCCAATGTTCAATTTTGCTTTCTGCCACCAGACTAGATTGCAGGCCAGTGAGAGAGTCTGGGTTAGTGGCCCACTGGGTCACCTCCCATTTGTTTTCCTCAATTTTGTGTTGTCATAAATTCATTCCAGCCCGTTGTGGTTGATCAGTTTATCTCCGCCGGGGCAGGGAGCGCTGCGAGCATGATATATGGCACAGAGCATTGTAGCCAGCCTCTCCATGAATCACTCCAGCTGTTTGGTGTCAGCCCCAAAGCAAACAGGACCCAGCCGCTGAGCGTTGACTACGATGAGCTCAGTATGGGAAGAGACATGACGTATGAATGTTTATTTAATAATTCTCTAATATTTCTAGCAGAGTGTGGCTGTGCCTTCTGGGGGGGGTGAAGGCAGGGGGGAGGTTGAAGAGGGAAACTCTAATCTGTTGGGGTGGGTCATAAATCAGGCAGACAACATCATTAATCAGGGATGGGACAGAAGTGGAAGGAGGTGGGACTGGAGCTGCCATCTCGCTGGAAAGGGGGCTGTGCTCTTTTTTTTTTTTTTTTTGGTAAAACAAATCTCGTTTCTGATTCTGCTTGGCCCCAGCCACACTGCCAGCATAATAGCAAACCCGGACACAAGGCTGTTTAAGTGAGTATCCTACCTCTGCTATAAACCTTGAGCTCTGAACCTGCCAAGCATTAAATCCCTTTATAATTATCTTCTTTATAACACTTCATGCTTATCATGCTTCATCGGATGAGACACTCGTTGGGTTAAAAAGAGGGGTTTAGAAACAAAAAGCAATTGTATTTGTTTTATTTTTCCTGTCTCCTCCCCTTCCTCCCCAGCTCACCTCTTTTCAATCCAGCTGTTCCAAAAGCATCAGCTGCAGAGGGACTCCAATGTGGCAGTGCAGGAAGGAGAACCAGTTAAAATTAAAGTTTAGGTTGGGGTCCTAGTGCAAAGAGTCAAGCATGTGAGAGCAGTCAGAGAGGTAGCAGTGTCTGTCACAGAGACCCTTCTCCCAGGCAGATGAGTTGAGACGGGGAGCAGAGTGGATATGAAGCTAGAGGATTATCAGAGGCCCAAAAGGGGGGAAGCCACACTTAAGCTGGTGTGTCAGAGGGAAACAGAAGCTGTTGTGAATTCACACTAGAGGATAAGTGCTGTGCAGCCCTTCTTCATAGTGTCCCACCATTAATAAGTTTTTGTGGGAGACAAGAATGTTGTATAGCAAAGACAGAATTAAAAAATTAACTTGAGTCAGAAATTAATTAACCCTTTGTGCTCTGCTAAGAGAGAGCATGATGCTGCTGGTGAGTCCAGTCTCAAATTGGCCCATTAAAACTTGAGACAGGATCCAGGAAGTTGAACTGAAGCATGGGATTGTCAAAGCCAGGCTGAGAGTGTGCTGCTGGGCTGTTCTGCTTGTGTCCAGATTTTTATCTTTATTAGCTTTTAGTCCTTCCTGTAAGTTATTCAGTAGTATGTAATGTATGTTTGTTGTGTATACTGGTGTTAAGTGTTGAAAGGGTACATACATAGATGCTCTGTTTCTCTTTATGAAGTGAGACTTTGGCATTTCTTCCTCCTCTAGGTTATGGTGATGGCAAGCAGAGTGCTGGGCTGCATTTCTTCATTCTGCTTTCTCCTTTAACTGTTCAGTAGAAGTTGCAATGTGCCAATGATGATCTCAAACATTACCACGGCACCAACTGAGATTTTATCAGTGTTGTGGTTCATCACAAACTGGTGGTTAGCAAAGCTCAGCAAGGCAGGCTGACTGTACAAGCTCAGACCTGGGAGAAGGTGGTATCTCTGTTTAGTGCAGCTGTGTCCAGAGGTTTGATATAATTCTCATGCCTTAGGACAGTTTTCTGTAGATTTTGACATCTTCATGTGAGGAGGGACTTGTAGTAAGTCTGTTGAACCTGTGATGTTTTAGAGCTGAAGCGTCTGCAAATCCAGGGTAGCTGCTGGCTTTGGGGGAGTGGAATCTGTGTCCCATAACTGGTGAAAAACTCAGGAAGGAATTTTATTCTGTTGGGGGCGTGGTTTAGGCTTCTTGTCATTTGTGCCTCTTTGCCTCCACCTTCTTTTCTTTTTCTTTTTTTTTTTTCCCTTAGTTTCAGAAATGCTGTTAACTTTAATTTGTGGAGTTGCTTCCTGGGAATGAAAAATCGATGGGGGGCTATCGCAGTGTGAAATTCGACTGTCACTGTTGAGCTATAGAGTTAGCAAGATGTCTTAGAAGGTAAAAAATAAATTGTGGACCAGCAAGTGCTCAGCTGTGCTATTTCAAAGGGGATATGAGGCTGATGGTCCGTTAGAGGGTACTTCAGTTAGATGGATGATGATTCCCTGTGAAATATTGGGGTTATTCCATAGGTAAGAGAAACTTTAGCTTATAAACCACAAACAGCTACTTTCTAGCAGACAAATTCTGCTCTTAGATGTGTAAGCAGCTTGTCAGAGAGAGGACTCGTCCCTAAAATTAGGCTATTGTGTTTAACAGCATCTGATGGAGCATTGTAGATCCTGCAGTGTTCCTTCTGAAAATATTTTGAGAATGTGACTGCTTTTATGTAGGCTATGTTTGCTGTTTGGATAGAAGTGTTTCTTTGAAGAGCAGAAAAAGGATCATGTTGTGCCCCATCCACTGCCAGTTTGCTGTTGCTCTCATGCATCTGTTGAAAGGCAGCCCTGGCTGCACAGGCTGTCTGCGTGCTGGCGTTAATAGGACTGCTGCTTTCTTTGGCACTTAGTGACTGTTGTGGCAGGACTCAGTAAGTGTTTGTGCTGTGCCAGCTGCTGTATGATAACAGGATGATTGTAATTACAGCTCTTAATAGTTTTTGCATTTCTTAGATTATAGTTAGTAAGTATACAAATGAAACACTACCAAGAAAACCCCAGTTTATATTACTTTTTACTAAACCATGTCTGGGACAACTGTGGAGTCTCTAATTATTTCTTACACTTGCATGAACAGTTGCAATGCCACTGAGGGGAGCTTACTGCTGCAAGAAGGAGTTTTAAGCCACATTTAGTTGGAGCTTGGTAAAGATTTCCCAAAGAATTTAATGATGGAAGAATTCATTGTTTCATATCTCCTCCACCTCTGTAACACAGAACCCAACACTGCCTTTACAGAAGCAGTGTAACAGCAAGTTATTCAGCAAGTTAATTCATTTGCCCTCACTTCAGCCTTGATGCTTGTCCTAACCTTACTTGCTCCCCACCACTGTGAGCATGTCATCCTATTTCTCCATTCACCACTTCTTTCTTCCTTTATCATGCTTTCTGTTTGCAAAAAGCTGCTGTTTCCCACTCAGTTGCATAAGCATTCCTGCTTTTCCCTCAGATAGCCAGCTCCTGACCTGTCCTTCCTCTGCATTGCAGGTTTCCTCTTCCAGCTCTGGGATCACAATTGGTTATGTGATACTAATGTGCTGTGGCCTCCTTTAATAACCTCATGTTTCTTTTTGAAGGCATAATTACCTTAAATGATGCTAATTCTGATCCTTTCTTTCCCTGTAAGGAAACAGCAACAGTGTAAAAAGCTCTTGGGCAGCAGCAGTTGTAGGAAGCTGTCTGGAGGATGTGTTATCGCACTGCCCTTGTGTACCTCCAATCAGTGGTCCTGAATGGAAGTTCTGGAAAGCATATCACCTCCACAGTAAAGCCCTTAAAAGGCTGCAGATGAATCCAAATGCTGCTGTAGTAGAATAGATATTTCCTGTTTATTTCAGCCGTTTGGATGCAGGCCATGGGAGTACAAGGTATTTCGTTGTGCAGAGGCTGGCTGCAAGACAGCTGCACGTCCAGCCTTCTGAACACCTTTCGGCCCTAGGAATTTGCTATTCCTCTTTCACTTCAGGGATATTTTATAATTTTGTCCCCTGATCATCCAGCCAAAGCTACTAATAATTCCAGGCCACGGTAGGATGACAGGTTACAGCTGCCATAAGTCTTCAGTAGAAAAATGTACCTGACTAGCTGTATGTGGAGCTTGGTCATAATCCAAACATATTTGCTTGTGGGTGGAGGCAAGTTTCAGTAGACTGGAACCTCTAACCCATGTGCCTCAGTAGGGAGAGGAGCTGCTTGTATTAAGATAGAGACCATGATGTACATTTACAGATCTTTTAGGGTCACCAGGATGAGGGATGCATTTGAAAAGTGAACTGAGATATTAACGCATTAGATGTGTAATTATTTCTATTTAGGAATTTTGTTCAGAGAATCATTTTCTAACATAGCCTGTTCTGCCTCAACAAAATCTTGCAGCAGCAAAATACTTTCCTGTAGCATGGCTCTCTCCTTTATCACCAGCGCTGCTCCAGTAAAGCAATGGGATTGCATTTATTTTCTCTTTGGAACAGGGGACATAGTCTCTAAATCGAAATCAGAATGACCCATGCATTCTTTCTCCCAGCTTTCATGTCGAACCATAATTGCTCAAATGGCACATTTAAAATTTTGGCGCAAGCTCAGACTTTCACTAGCCGCCTTTTTAAATCAGTCCCAGTGGCCAACAGATACTGTGTAGCCCTGCAAATGCATCTAAACGTGCTGACTCTGAGGCTCCTTCCATTCTGAATGATCAGCAGTGCCATCTGTCTCTGTTTTGATTGGGGCTGGGCACATGTGTCCCAGCAAAACACGGGCCAAAAAAAAGAGAGAGAGAAAGAGCCAGTGACTGAATTTACTTCCCGCTTCTGTAAAGACATTGTTGGGCTCTGTGTTACAGAGGCGGAGGAGATATGAAAGCATAATGAATTCTTCTGTCATTAAATTCTTCAGGGAATCTTTACCCAAGTCCCTACTAAATGCAGCTTAAAACGCCTTCTTGCAGCGGTAAGCTCCCCTCAGTGGTACTGCGATGGTGCATGCAAGTGTAAGAGAAATAATTCCTCTGTGGGGAAAAAAAAGAGACAGTATTTTTGGTTTGCATCAAGATGAAATTAGTCAGAAGCAAACTCTGAATTTGGCAAGCAGATGCCAGTATTAACAAGTTGTGCAAGCAAGTATAAAATAGAGGCGCTTGTGACTGTGAGCGCCTGGGTGTTGTGTGTGTGTGCCCTTGCATGCACCCTGCTCCAAATTCACAACTTAGAACACGGAAATTAGTATGGAGAACATTGCATTATTCATAACTTGGCAACCAGAAGCCAGGGCACTTTGCCAAAATAAACTATTCTCTATAATTACAGGTGAAGCAACATTCTTTAATATCTTACAATACAAAAACATACATTAATCAAGGAAAGAGGGCTTTTTTTTTTTCCTAGAGGACAATAAATTGGCATGCTTGCCAGTTCCCTCAATACATGTGACAGTGTTTTACAGGATTACAAGTCAGCCCTTTTAAAGGAGGTTAGTCTAAAAACAAATAAACCAAATAAATGAGATTTTTAGCTAAATAAAGGGGAAGCCAGCTCCTAAAACATTGATGTCTAGCCAGAAGATTTGCTTTTAGCACTGACACTCACAGACCGAGGGTCTAAACGTCACTTGATGTGATTTGACAAGGCTGAACTGCAAACAGCTTTGCTGGGCAGTTCTCTACTGCTAGGGATCTGGCCCCTTCTGCTGTAGAAAACTCATCTAGTGAAATAAAATTGCAGTGCATCATGCCAATCTAGTAGCCTGCATGTTCTGGGATAATTCACAGTCAATCTGCCACCACCAGTGCTTGATGCTAGACTTCTTTCAGAGACTTAACATACAGAAAATGCTTGAGCTCTGTTTCTTTTTAAAGCTACCTGTGACTTTTCTTTTTACAGACTTATCAGTTTAAGTGTTTTGCTTGTTAGTAGTAACAAACTTATTTTTCAGCTTTATGTTACGTTGTTGCACTCTAGTAAGCGCAAAAGGCCTTTGTGTCTGTGTAACACACAGACTCCAGTACTGCTCACCCACATCTGCCAAAATAAACTTCCCATTGTTGTTGACTATAGCACTTGGTGCAGGTGATGCTTACTAGTTGAAAGAGGGGGAAGATTCTTTCATCAGGTTGAAAACAGCATCAGTTCTTGTCACTGGAAACTTAGCATTGTTTTTAGTGTTTGAAACACAGATAGTGAGGGAGTTGTGTTAAAGACAATACCTGAGTGAGAGCTGAGACAGCATCATAATGCTCTGCTGTTCCACATTGCCAGTGTCACAGAGCATGTTACAGGGAGAATAAAACACAGTCTCCTCTTGGAAAAAGTTGCCCTCTCACCAAAATGTAAATTGAGTGTAAGAGAGCTTGCAGTTAAATGATTGTGCACTGATGTTGGGGTCATTTTTTTGGATCATTTTATCAAGTCTTAAAGATCTGTGCCCCACAAAGTGAGGACTGCAGTAAGCTTTCTCTTCTGCAGCATAGTAGTGGCTATGATAATTGTCATCTGCAACCATGGTTGAATCTGGCCAGGAGCAATTTCTGTGCTCCTGGAATTTTTCTTTAGCTTGACTCTGCCTTCAAAGCATCGACCAGTCTGTTTCTAATATTTATGATATGTAAGCTGCTAGCGACCTGACCTCTGCCCCTGGTGCAGGGAAATGGCATGTATGTTCTGCTGGGATCAGGTTCTCCACCTTGGACAAGGGAAGATAAAGGCTTTCTTTAAAAATAAAGACATCACTCTTGTCCTTGTCACTAGTACTGTACATTTTCCCCTTTACCACTCTGTGTTTACAGGCATATGAAAACAAAAATAAATGTATGAGGGAGAGAGAAGGTCAGAATATCAAGTGTCAAAAGTAGCCCATGAAATTTTATTGGCAGTGTGTTTAATCAGTGCTAAGCGTTTTTTACAAGGTACATACAAACAGTGGAATTGTAAAAATTTATGGAATGCTGTGTACAGTGTAGCCCTTTATGAAGAAAGGAAAATTTATATCCAGTTGAAATAAACCAAAGGGGAATGTTTTATGGAGACTCCTCAACAGCCAGGTACATCAAGTGACACCTGGGTAAGGGGAGGATGGGTATTTGCAGGGACGTGCTGATCTTTGAGCTGTTTTTCTGCTTCCTCAACAGTTAACAATTTGCATCTTTCTGTGGCTCTCAAATAAGCAGGATGCTGAATGCAGTGATAGTATGGTGTTTGGGTTTTTTCTATACAGTGGGAACGAAAAGCAAGTGAACAGCTGCGACTGATATTGCTGGTACGAGACTCTTGCTCTTGGACTCATTCCAGTCCAACAGTTTCTTGAGCAGCTCTTAATATCCAGCTGGGAAGGGTTAACTGAAGCCAATCACTTTGACATCAGCATTTTTTTGTTTCATTTTTTGTCCAGTATTTTGTTGATGATAAAGCACAGACTTAGTCAATTGAGAGATTCCAGAGCTGTAGAATCAGAGATAATTTAATTAACAGAATTGCTTGTGATTGCCCACTGGGACAGCGGGTAGGAATTGCTCGATTTAATTTGGAGAAACAAAGATCACATGCATGCTAATGTTTGACAAATAGCCAGTGTTTGGGTTAAAGTTTTTTTGCAAAGGGGGGGGGGCAGCCAATTCCCAGGGGAGATTTCCCAGGAGGTGATTACAGTCCTTTTCCATGTTATCTTTGTGCCGTTCTTCTGGCCTTTTACTTCAACAAAACAAGGATTTGCTCAGAGGAAAAAAGTTTGTTCTTATTTTCAGTGCAGAGGGAAAAAACACTACGAACAGTAGAAAAGCATACATTGGCCATAAAGACTGAAAACTATCCCATGCTGTCTGCCCAGTCTTGTAGACTGGCTCCCTGGTACCCAGCATCCCTAACTGTGACTGTCAAGTTGTTGAAGAGTTAACCACAAAGTCCAGAGAGAGATGCAGGACCAAACGTCCTCTGTAAGGAGCCCTTCCTTCATGTTTTTGCTTTTATATAAAAGTTCTTCCTCAGGCTCCCCTGTTTGTGGTGATTTAGGTCCACGGTGAGCAGAATGTGAATGTGCCCTCTTGATACATCCTCATCCAGGGAAGACAGTTCAGGTATCAGTGAGGCCACTTGCACCTACGTGGTTGGAGAAGCTGCACTTAAGGCATTGCTCGTGGCAGCAGTTGTACTCAGCAGATCTCTTTAGAGGCTGATAAATGACATTATCCAAACACATCAAATTAGAACACTGAGGCACAAAATTGTTGAAAGAGTCCTACATACAGCATGAGGTCAAGGGAGTACAGAGCTGTGAAAGCTAATTTCTTCTTCCCTCTGCCTCCCTTGGCAGGGTAACTTGTATGTGACCTTGCCCTGTCCATGGAGCTTTGCTTTCTGACCCTCACTTCACCCTGGCATTGCCCAGTAAAAATACTGCCCAGGCTGCTCCTAGCTGTGTCCGGGCAAGCACGCACAGGGTGTGCACACAAGAGGGAAGCCTGAGGGAGTTCCCAAGATTGCTGCTGCAGGAAGAGTTGCTCCTAAGCGATGCTTATCTTTAGGATACAAGCAGCAGGTTGACGGTAAAATGTCACTAAATGGAATGGCATGTGTCCCAAGTGTGCTGGCTACCACGGGAGTCAGACACATGGGAAGTGACTCTTGTCTTTATTCTATCCCTGGAGGTAGTTCCAGTTTCCTTTATTTACTAATGTTCTCCCTATTTCCCTTGACCTCATTTCCTCCAGCTTTTCGGAAGCAACCATGCAATTATCGCTCACTTTGGGTTGACCCTTGGCTGCCACATCCCTGGTTGCTGCTGCTCCAGGAGGCTTTCCTGAAATCTCAAGTGCAAAATACTCACTTGTGGCCAAAATCTTTCTCATGTGATACAGGAGCTGCATCTTTGGCATTACGCTGTGCGTCGGGATTTGTTCTGAGAGAGCATTTTACAGAGAGAATGTAGAGTTTGAAGTCTGTCACAGCTGAGCTTTGATCAGCGACTGGGAGATGTAGCAGTGGCTAAAGCTCCCTCTCTTACCAATGCACCCCAGTCTTGTTAATAAATGTATATTTAACAATGTCTGGAGCGTATGAAGTGATAATAACTAAATCAATACCTCCCACATTGATTGTCCAGGATCCCTACAGCGTGATGCACGCAGCAGTGCGGTAATTTTCCAGCTAACTAGCACCCTGATCTACAGCCCTCCTATTGATTGTCCATTGTATCAGGCAGCCTCTGAGCATTATTGCTTATACCTTCATTCAGCCTCCTTTTCTGATTCATTCGTTTATTACTGGACAGGTGCGATTATCTCAGAGACTTTCCGAAATTGGCTGATGGGGGTCAGCCATTTAGACTTCTATAAACAAACCATTTTCTATCTCCTCCAATTGTTGCAGTGGCAAATTTTTCCTTTTCAGGCTTTGACTATTATTGGGCTGGGACTGGTGATGAATTGACCTTTGCTTGGGTCTGCTCAAGGAATCAACTTTTTCTTTTCCTTGCTTAGTCGCCTGCCCTTCAGAGGAGGACAGATAGCTCCACAGATAGTAAATAAGAGAATTTAGCAAGGGTTGAGGTTCCGCTTGCCACCTGCTTTGGGCAGGAGCCACACTTGATGCCTTTACACCTCCAGTGCCTTTATGCGTGCAGGAAGGGAGAAAGGGATTCCAGAAAGTCAAATTCTAAGTGCAGCCTTTATCCAGCATCAGCTTGTTGATGGGCCGGAGTGGAAGGGAAACAATTTTCTCACCCAAGAATAATCTTCAAGCTATAAGTAAATAAATCTGTTTCTTCCTTGGTTGAAACTAACAGCTTTCTAGACTTTCTCTGAAAACACCAAAAACTCTTTCCTGAGGGTGAGAACCCAAGCTGGAATATGATAATTTATACCAGTGAGTAGGAGCAAGTGAGTGTTTCACGGCGGGGAGCAGTATCTCCAAGTGAATCTCTTTCATTTTACTCCAAAGACTATTTATTTATACCAAGACTTGAATCTGCAGTGTCCCTGTCCCCAGGCAGTCCTCACTCACTAGGCTCTCATGGGACATGTGTATTTCTTTGCCTTTTTTTCAGTTTTAAAATGTTACCATTTTGTAGGAACTGTCATTTACAATGAATCCCCTTCTGATTAAGGTCTCTCCTCAGTTAGCTCCTGCAGAGAGTGTTTGATCTGTAGAAAGGTAGGAGTGAAGTTGGAAGAGCTTTATAACACTGGTACTTAACCATATGCTCTCCTCCAGCTCCAGTTTCTATGTCATAATTAGAAAAATCACCCAAGATCTTTTTTATTAGCTCTGTTTTCAGAGCAAACAGAAAAGCCATTGGAATCACCTCATGGGAGATACCTCAGGTCCCTCCCTGTGTGCCCGTGACAAGTGACTAATGCACAAAGGAGCAAGTGTGTGCATGCAGCAGGAGTGCTGAGATTGCAGCTCACTTTATTGGTTGTGGTAATTGACTAGATCCATGTTCTAGCCACCTGTTGATGAATTATCCTCTGAAAAAAAGTAGGACACATAGGTGCCACTGTGAGTTATGTTGTGATTGATGCAGCTTCTGGTGGTGAAGTACTCTTCAGGTTCTGGGCTGGAGTCTGCTTGGACAGGCCTGAAATTCACTGACATACATGAAAATTACTGGTTTGTTTTGTTATTTCACAAGAGTGAAAGCGTTATTATCAATGCAATACTCTAAACGTTTTTGGGGGAGTGCTTGAAGGCCCCTCCCCATGTCTGTAGTGTGTAGAAATCTGATTTTGCAGCATGGTCAAGTGATATAATGCTCCCTGCATCTCATTTGCTAAACAGGTTGCTCTTTTCACCAGCCTTACAGAACCATGAAAATACACTTACCTGCCCTCAGCACAGCACCTCTGTGACAAAAGAGATAATGATACCCATCAAAAATGACTCTAGGAAATGGGAAAGGAGATATTGTAAAGCTGCTTTTATAGCCACCCTGTTCTTTGCTTTTGGTTTCTCCTTTTTTTCAGTATTAGAACCTAAAAAGCTAGGGGGAAAGCATTGTGTTGATCCTGTGTAATTACCTGAGTTTGTGTTTCACAAGGTCAATGGCCAGCAAAGACTTCATTCTCTAAGGGGAAGAGTAGCTCCTATTGTTCACAAAAAGTTTTCTTACCAGCTTTAGAGCAACATACAGAAGCTTGTCCAAAGCTTTTGATCATAAGGAATCTCCTAAGGAAGAGAAGACAAGAGGCAGAAAACAAACAAAAAAAAATCAAACAAAAAACCTGTTCCTTAAATACCTGTGTATTGTAGAAACTTGCTCTGTCTGAAGCTAGCAGCCCCAGGCCTGTTGTGTTCTATCATGATGTGTTTGGAAGTGTTTAGTAGGACACCTCAGAGAATTTGCTTTGGGCTTTTCAGGAATTCTTTGCCCCAGGTTGGATGTATTAGTTCAAATGTTGCTGTTTCCCAAGGGTACCTATTGTGGGATCTTCCCTCCCCAAACTCTTAAAAATCTTCTGTGCTCAGTGATGCTCACTCTCCGTCATCTTTTGCAGAATTACAGAAGACTCTGCAGTGACAACATTTGAAGCGTTAAAGGCTCGTGTCCGTGAGTTAGAAAGGCAGCTTTCCCGTGGGGACCGCTATAAATGTCTCATTTGCATGGTGAGTAGCACTCCACTTGTGGTAATGAATCAGAAATGTCTTGGTATCTGAGGAGGGGAGAAGCTTTTCTTCCTTTTTCAGGTGGTGTGGGGGAGCTCATGTTTGTCCCTATCCACCGATTAGCCTTCCAAATGAAGATGCTAGGTCTTCTTAGCAATTGAAATTTCTGTATACGTTACATTGTTCCACTGGTATTTGTAGCTGTCCATCTGTATCAGAGGCAAGAAAGCTCCAACTTTGGAAGACTTTCATTCAGCCTTCCTGTATAAAAGTCCCAGCTAGCTGCATCCTCTTCCTGCATGTGCAGATTTACATACATAGGAGAGAGCATAATCTATCATCTGAGACCCACCTTATGATTTGGGAACAGGAATATTGCCCGAGCATTAAAAGTTGTTTATGTCCTGCTTGCCCTGAGATGATGCTGTGGCTTTCTTAAAGGGCAGCAGCTCCCTCTGATGGTCTAAGCCTGCAAAGCTCTGCATCTCCTGTTAGGTTTTCATTCTCTGCTGATAGCAGGAGAAAATACTGCTTGGTGGAGGACTCCCTCTGCAACTTCAGAGTTGATACAGTGTTGATGCATGGTGTGCTCTCTCTCAGCTCACAACTTGTAGGTATGGGAGTGTAGTCCACACCTCTTACCCTACAGAAGGGACAACAGCTTGCTGCTGATTTCTGGAGGCTTATTAGCAAATAATAGCAGCAGCATTCTTGGGATGTAGTTAAGCTGTTCCTGCAGAGCTAAGAGTTGTGATAAGGGTTAATCTTACCCTGGCACTGGTTTTTGTATGATCTGGTGACCTTTCTGATGAGAATAATAGCAGGTGGCCACAGCAAATCCAGATGCTCTTGCGATAACTGCGCTGAGCGAGGTCACCAGTTGAGTGGATTATGGGCTTCCAACAGGAGTTCTGGGAAGCCAGAAAAATGGACTGGAGGAGACTTTCTGTCTGTACTACACAAACATTACAAAAATACAAACTTACATATTATACAAGCTTGTGCTTTTTTTTTTTTTTCATACAAACTACAAGGCAATGTTACCCACGAAGAAAGGTGTTGTGATGGGGTTGGTGGCGGAGAATCAGTAGATCCCTGCTGTGGAAATAACCTGTTTTCTTCTTCTCCTCAGGACTCCTACACAATGCCCCTGACTTCTATTCAGTGCTGGCACGTGCACTGTGAAGAATGCTGGCTGCGGACTCTGGTGAGGCTCTTGGCTACTTTCTTGTTGATTTACGGGCTTTTTCCTCTCTTGTGGTATACTTTATTTTAAATCACCACAGGAAAGGTGCTTTTTGCTTTATTTTAAACAACCTGAGTGTTGTGCCTGAAGACTTCCAAAGCCTTGCTGTTTAACACTACTCCAGGCTTTGACCTGATTGAGTTTCACACAAGTCATCCATACTCATAGTGGATGACCAAAGTGAAGTTCTGCCCCTTCCCTTTTCCCCTGCTGCTGCAAAGACAGCCATTGCCCATGTAAGAGCCAGGGACCAACTTGCCTTACAGTAATTTCCTGTGGGGCATCCATGCAAAGAGGTAAAGCTGTGAGAACAGAGGCCAAATCCACTGAGATTTCACGGAATGGGTAGCTTCTGAGAAACCTAATATTCCCCTGAAGCAAAGGGAATCATCTTCAGGATGGAGGATATGGAAAGGAGCTTTTATGAATATTAATCTATATTTTTCAGATTATTTGAAATAGCACTATGCAGTTTTCAGGCATATGCCATTCTGTTCAGAAGACTAGGAACTACCTTGAACACTGAATAGGTGAGCTAGTGCAGTAGTTATTTATATATGACTTAAAGGATATCAGGTTAAAATTTAAGGTGTTATTAAATAAACTGTTTTCCTTTTCTGTGTTAAAACTGTGGGCTTTAAAACCAGCCTTTAATGTCCCCTGTGCAGCTGATTTTCAAGCTTTCATTTTGCTCACGTTGAGGATTGGAAAATAGTTTTACTGTCTAGTTTTTCTGTCAGCAAGATGATACAGTGTTGAGTTGCAAAAAATGTAAGGGAATGCCACTTCTGAAACCTACAAAATCTACTTTATAGAACATGTTGTGTGCTTGGAATTATGATTAAGCTGATCATGCTCCTTTAAATCCTGCCTTTTGAAAATCTTGTCCAAGAAAAGTTACCAGCATGGTAAAGTGCCTGTGGGCGTGAGCACTAATAGCAACTCAATAACTTGGCTATCCCTTGGGTTGTATTTTATAGCTCTTCAGCTACACCCCATCACTATTTAGATTATACAAGCTTTTGTAAACATTTTAGCAGCATGTTATAAAAGACACATATGTGGGTACATAGCTGTGAGGTGTTTGGATGAATGTGTACACTGCCACCTTTGCTAAGTGAAGAGTAATCTTTTCCTTCAGCAGTGCTGCAAGTAGAGGATGAAGCACTAATTTCTTTTTTTATTTTCCTTACTCTGAAGTTTTTGTCCTCTCCTCTTCCCAGCAGCTTCAAGTCATCTTCTAAATCTGTGACACTGATTTCAGGCTGTTCTTAGGCTCAGCAGCAACTTAGCTCAACTTCAGTCAGCCCCTTTGTTTCAGGTACAGCAGTTAGGGCTTCTCATGAGAATGGGGAAATCACCCTCCAGGTGCTCAGGGAGTAGCATTTACACTTCCAGAGGGGGAGCCATCTCCTCTCTAGATATACATGAGGAAAGTGGGGATGGAGTTCTGGCTGTGTGCTATCTGCACGACTGTTCTGCTGACCAGGCAGGTGGGATGGGAATAGTCCAGCAAGCCATTGTATTAGCACTTGGCACTTGCATAGAGGAAGCAATCAATAAGTGGCTGCTCAAGTGTTCCCCAGTCCTAGACTGTCCCTGCACCCCCCAATTTATTAAACCAGGGCTTTTCACAAGGCATGCTTGCACTCGCTCTCCCATCTCAAAAAAATCTCCCGGCCTGTGTTCGCATGTTTCTAATGTAACCATTAAAATGTAGCCTGAAGACAGCAATAAAAACCCTGGAACGCCTTGGTGCTTTTGTGTCTTGATCAAAGTCAATGTGTGTAATCTCGTTAAGACTGCCCTCCTTTCCCCCCTCCTTTTTTATGAATTTAATGGCATACAGCAGCTGGGCTCAGTGTTTAATGCTCACCAACCTGCATTGTTCTAATTAAGGTATCTCCTTTTATTTCGGGCACAAAAGAGACTCTTGTTTTTTTTTAACAAGCGAGGAGCTGTGGGATAGTGTGTGTAATAATCGCTGCTGTTACCTTTCCCTGGGTATAAAGCTGGCTCCCCAGCGGGGGCAGGAGGAGGGAGCCTGCGCGTGCAGCACACATGGAAAGACTTGGCTGGGGGAGAGGGGCAACGTTTTTCTTCAGTTGTGCAATAAACAATTTGTTGGAGTTAATAGGAGTTGGGGTGGGTGGGTTGTGTCAGGCTTCCGGCCCCTTTTGAACATTCTGGAGATCTGCCATCCCTACTGGTGAAAAGTCCCTGTTCTCCTCTGCGCCTGTGGTTTATATGCCCAGCTGAGATCTAATATTAAATTAGAGTGTGAGCACGTCTGAGAGAGAGAGGGAGGACCATGTATTGAACAAGGCTCTGGAATGGAGGCTCAGAGTGCCTGGGAGCACTTCTAAACCTCTGCAGGGTACTGAAGACAGGGCAAAACTTGATGCTCACATCTGTGTACAGACCAGAGAAGGTAAAGTGGTTTTTAAAACGTTTAAGGTTTAAACATTTTCTAGGATATGATGCTACAATGATCTGAGCATCTCTAGTATTCTCTGACTTCAGTGGTGTCTAGGGCACTGATGAGCATTGGATCTTTAAAGTGCTTAGCCTTTCTGAGAACCAAATGTTTGACTCTTGATGTCCCCATTCCAAATTATAAAGAGAACTGAGATCTTGGTGCTTGCTGAGTTAGCCAGTGCCTCAGTGCCAATAGAAGCTGACTGGCTACACAATCCTCCTTAGGGTTGCCACAGAGAGGGGAAGGAACTATCACTTCACCCTTCATCAGAACATGATCAGTTGAGTGTTTTTCTCTCCTTCCACTTGCTCTGAGCAGAACTGATCTGCCTGAGGGCTGCAGTTCAGGAACCACAGGCTAAAGGTGTGCTGTATGCAGCATACACTGTAGGCAGCTCTGTGGTTGTAGGCACAAAAGGAATGGAAGCAGGGAGAGGGATACAGGATGCTTGACGGCATGTGACTAAGCCTGACTTCACAGGAAATCATATTAGCTGTTTTGTCAGTTGGGTTTGTCTACTGGTTTTGTATTGCTGGGTCAAACCACACCGATAAGCTTGCTACTTCCTGCTTGCTGGTTGTCTGGGACACTCGACAGCTAGTTGAGATCTTCACATTATGCAGAAACTGAGACATAAGCCTGGAATGACTTCTCTCTAATCACTTTCAGGGGAAACCCCTGAAAACACATGCAGGTTCTTCAAAGACAGGAGAGGAAATGGTGTTGCAGGAGGGAGGCTTAGCCTGGGCAGCAGGAGGTAAGGTTCATTTCCCTGAAAGTCAGCTATCCTTGTGATGGCTGTCGGTCCTCAGCTGGTTGTTGGACTGCAGCTCTGAGTCCCACTGAGTGATGAGGAATGAATCTCTCTCTGGAAGAGGTTTTTCAGCCCCTTCTCTATCCTCCCACATTAACCAAGAGGGACCTTATAGCTCCTCATGGGTGAGATTCATATTTTCCTTCCCCTGGTAAGAGTGCTCTGACAGTAGAGATTGACAATCTGCTACAGTGCTTTACTGAAGGGTTTTGGAGCATTCATCCTTAGAGATTTGTGAGAACAGGTTTGATGCATGTCCATCAGCAGTAATTCAGGTTAAGGTGATACTGCAGGGGAATGCATCAGTGAGTTATTGACGTCCCTCTGAGATGTAGTTCTGTGATCTCCCAAACCCTGGTATACTTCCTTACAAAGTAAATGGAGTTAAAAGCTAAGTCAGGCTGCCACTGATGGAGCTGTGGGTGGGTGCAGGCATGCAGGGGCCAGAAGAGGGCAAGTTTCTTGGAGCAGGTGTAGTTTGCTGAATTTTCTCCGTCACCTGTACAGCCACATTGGCATTTCCTGTGTGTATTCGCTGACACCAGGCTTGTGCTTGCCTGTCTTGAGCTTATTTGAAAATAACAACTGCAAGAGCAGGAAAAAAAACACTTCTAAAAAGCCTTCTTCATCACAGAATATGCTTCCATGGGAGCCATCGATAGATATGTATGCTCTGCAGTTGACACATTTATATCTTCAGTAGATTACACTGCTATGATCTTAGCCTTGTTGGTTTTTCTAGGCTATAATACTGTATATCACGTGCAGGCAGGAGTATTTTTGTAAGAAACAGCACAGATACAGAGCAATCCTTCTGTGTGATGAAGTGCTTCCATAGTGCTTCCAGCAACATAAGGGCCCTCCTGAGTCAGCAAGTACGTGGAGGTTGCTGCACTTGATCCTTCATGATGTTCCTGTCTTCCATGAGCTTGTCTGGTTATTTGTTCATGTGTTCCAGTTTTGGCCTCCAGCATCCTATGAGGGTGAGCTTCACCCTTAGAGGAGGCTCTGTGAAAAAGGTTGCTCTCCTGATTGCTTTAACTGCTTTACCTGGCAACTGGAGGTACCCCACAACAGCAGTGGTAAATGGCTGCTTCTCTGTGGATTAGCATTTGCAGAGAAGTTGCCACCATTACATGTGGTGGCATGGGTGGGAGAGGAGGCTGTTGCCTTGGATGAGAATTGAATCTTGGAGTTCAATTCCTCTCCTGGCAGAAGCTGTCTCTTTAGTTTGGATCTCTCCTATTATCTCTCTGCTTTGGTTTTCCTTCTTATAAAATAGACAAGTTTTGAGGCCATGTTTGGTGGCATTGTGTAGGTGAAGTTGCTATGCTTGTGTATCTATTCTCTGTGCCTGGTAGCATGTTCTGCTTGGAAATGGTCCATTTTTAGACCCACAGAACAGCAGGAAGTGCCTAAATCCTTCCTTTTGAGTTTTCTTGCTTTAGCCAATTTATAGCAGACGTCACGCCATTTTTTTTAAGAGGCAAATTTAAGACAAAATACTCCAATTCTTCCTGGCACCATGTGAGCCCTAATGACTTCTCAACATCTCAGCTCTCGTTAATATATTTTTTCAAACTACTACCCCAAGTGATTAGCCTGTATTGTGGATCAATCACTTGCCAAATTTTAATTAAGAAAGGAGGAGAAAAAATAAACTCCATCCTGGTTCCAGCCCCTTTCCTCTGCTTTGTAAGAGCCCTGGAGCAAACTTAGTGCAGCAAAGTTTTATAAACCCCTCAAAACTGGGGTTTATAATGGAAAAGCTGAGGTGGCCTTTACTCCAGCACACACAGCTATAACACATCAAGGCTTTTCCATGAAGCTATGATGAAAGGAGCAGAAGGACCTGGGGAAAAAAAAAAGAAAGAAATGGCCGACAGGTGGGACTTATTATTCCACAGCATTTTTATTTCAAGGGAAAAGTTTAGTAACCCCAGCTGGCAGGTGAGCAGTGGGGGAGCAAATGCTTTTTTATTGTGCCTGTGCCAGCATCTGTGTGTGTACAAGATTATATTCCTCTCTACAAGGGAGGAGAGCATAAATGCTAGTGCCAATAAATGTTGTACACCTACATCGAAAAGTCAGATGTAAGGAACAAGGTTCTAAGCAATTTCAGTCTAAAAAGAAAAAATCAGGTCTTAGTTCTGAATTTAATACGCATGCTGATGTGTGCAGAGGATGACAGTTTTAGTTGGGAAAAAAAAAAAAGGGTCCAAAGTCATTATTTTTGCTTGAACTGTTTAATATCAAACTTAAGTATCAGGGAGACCCAGAGACCTGGGCCCAGCATGCCACGTGTAGTCAGCCTGTGCAGCTTTCGGGCAAGGTTGCTGAACAGCTGTGGGATGCCGTTGTTCCCTCCAGTGTACCCAAGCTTCAGAGCTTGAGATGAGCTGCCCTTCCCACGTGCAGGTGAAACAACATCCACCATTGCCCTACATCAATCTGTGATCAGGTGGCTTTTGCAGAAGATGGGTCAAGGAACATGTGGTTGGCTTCTGCCTTCTGGTGTAGTTGAAAACTTGGCCCTGGCTCTCCATGTGCAGCTCTCAGCCTAAGGTGGGGAGAATGGATCCCCCTAAAGCCATCAGCATGTGGTGCTGAAAGCAGATCTCTGGGACATAGTTTTTGAAGTCAGGCAGGATAAGTCCACCACCCATCTTCCCTTTCCCTGCGGTATAAAGGAATTGCATACCTGACCTTTCTTTGCCACAGAAGAGAGGAGCAGAGCTGCAGTTGGTTTAATCAGGCCTATTCTGCCATCCTGTGGGCTGAGTGCATAGGTCTTATGCTCATAGCGAGCACCTGCTTAGCCTTTGGAGAGACCCGGCAGGGTAGCTTTTCAGGGAATCTCTCCTTCCAAAGTTTCTGACCTTGAGCTGTCTAGTCTGTGTTAGTGAGGTTGCCCTTACTAAGTGGTCACATACATCTGCCTGCAGCTGTCTCAGTCCACCTCCAAATCCCAAAACAGAGCACAAGATACAAGAAAGTGGAGGCAGCAGCTGAGGTTTGCTTTTAGCAAAAATGAACTGAAGGGCATTCAGTGCTCCTCCCCACACACATAGAGCCAAACATCTCCAACTTAAGCAAACATAAAATAACAGCAGAAGTACTGTTCAGCATTGCAGAGAACTAGGGGGCATAGTTTTAGGTAGCAGCAAGCACTTTCCTTCATGCTGCACCCCAGACTGAAGGCAGACTGAGGCATTTGATGGGTCAGGGGACTGGTTTTGCAGAAGGTACCAAATGGGAGACTGATTGCTCAGAAGTCCAAAGCCCACTTCTGCCAGAAATAGCATGCCCTGGGAGCAGGGAGGGAGCTAGTTTGAGGTTAGTCTGCGGTGGCTTTTCGGTACTACTCAGTAGTGCAGAGCAAACATGACTTGCACCTCTTTGGAGTTGCATCCTTGTGAATTACTTGCACCTGTGTAAATTTTCTGTCGCTAGGAATCTTTCCTACAGATTCTCCATAGTCCAAGGAGCTTTCAGAGAAGAAAGCCCCTGTCCTGTCTCTGCAGGTGTTGTCCTAGAGCAGAGAGAATCTTTTCTAAGGATGCTTGTCTTTCCTGAGCAGCATGCCAGCTCCTCTGCTAGGGATGTACCCACATGCAGGTAGCAGTCACAGTCCTGCCTTACCATTCAGTTCACGTCCTGCAAGCTACTGTGCTCACTTCTGCAGGTACTGAACCAAGCCCTGCTAAGGGAGAGCAGTAGCACCACTGAACCAAATGGCTTCAGTTCTGCAGCCAGCCCTGTGCAGGCCAGCAGGCTCTCACACAGCATGCTGCATCCCTGTCAGCTCACTTGTCATGACAAGTACAGGGCATTAAGCTGCTGGGAGGGCCTTCTCTGTGAGCAGTGAGTAAGACTTGGGGTACTCAGGTAGAGCCTGTGCTCAGTTCTGTGCAGTAGGAGGTCATGTTGAGGCTGCACTCAGTGTTGAAAGCCAGGGCACTCCCCCAATTTCCTGTGATGCTGGTACTGTAGACAGGAGGCTGCCTCGCAGCAGAGCCATGTTTCTGTCATTTTTCCCATCAGCTGTCTGTCATATCTGCCAATCTAATGATGACCAGCTTAGGTTGACCCTGATTCTGAGGCTTATTAACACCCTCTTGCTGTCAGGCTCAGTGACAGATGGCACATCAGGCCTTGTTTTATTTCATGTAGTGTTCATGTCGGCTTCCCGTTACCTCACCCCAGCTCACATCACAGTTTGCTGGTTTCAGCTCACCTTGGCAGAACAGGCCTGTCTCCACAACATCTCTATGAGCTGGGGGTGAGTGGGAAAAGATGGAAGTTTCCTTTATGCTAGCAGCTGTGGAGCTTTTGTAGGGTGGCTGAGGCAGTCCCTGCATGCTGCCCTGAAACGGGTGGTCCAGCCGCCACCATGGACCAGTTCAGTCATCCCAGCAGAAAACTGCACTTATTCCAGCTGTGTTGGTTTTCTGCCTGCTCAGTGATCTGAACTGGCTCATTGAGGGCTGCAGGTGAGCTAGGGAAGCAGAAAGGAGCACATCTCCCTGGCAGCCAGCGGTGGCAGCACAGTGGGACAGGGGGCTATTTCCAATCCATCTGCAGAAGACTTCTACCCAGAGCTGCTGAGTTTGTTGACATGCCTTGGCTCTGGGTTTCAGTGTCCTGCAGAGCTCCTGGCTGCCCAGCTGCCTTGTAATGGGGACTGGAGTGGGACAAGGGCCTTGAAGGGCAAGCAAGAAATTGGGACTCCCCCTTCTCACAGCTTGTGCTTGCTCTGGTGAGGGCATGGCCCTACGTGGAGGGAAATGGAGGTGACCTTGCCGTTCCAACTTCTGTGATGCTCCCCCTGAGATCCCAGGCCAAGGGCAGGGTCACGTGGGTTGTCCTCGCTCATTCTCTCACACTGTTCATCTTGTCTGTTGGTTGCAGGGTGCCAAGAAGCTCTGTCCCCAGTGTAACACCATCACGTCTCCCGGAGACCTTCGGCGCATCTACTTATGAAGGACTCAGCAGGAGGGTGGGACCCAGCTACTCAGCTCAGCTCATCGCACCAAGGGGGAGAAGAACGACAGCAACGAAAAAAAGACGTTTTAAAATTTAAAGAAAAAACAAACCAGAGGCTCCAGACACAGACTCAAAAATACAGGAGCAGTGGGCAGCCTTGGCTTCCAGGTCCCGCATGTTGAGACCTCCTTCAGCATCTGCAGCGGGCAAAACCAAGCCCTTTGTTGTGAAGCCCCGTTTTTTAAAACCAGTATTCCCCATCCACCCATTCCCTGGAGCTGGCTTTGCATCGTGGATGGCTTGTGAGCCCTCCATTGGACTGTGTTATTGACCACTCTGCCCCTAGGAGACTGGGGAAGGGACCCTCGACAGACAGATGTTAAATAACCTGTAACTTGTGTTCTTTGTTCAGATTTTTTTTGTTGGTTTTATTTGTTTTTGTTTGGTTTTTGGTTTGGTTCTGTTTTGGTTTTTTGTGGTGTTCTAGTGATGAAAAAAGGTTTAAAGAAAAAAGAAAAAAAAAACACACCCAGGCAGAAATGAAGCACATGTAATATAGATTATATATGTTTACAATGTTGTGTATAAATGGGATAGACTCAAACATTACATACTAATAAGTTTCCCTTTTTTTTTTTTGGGTTGTATTTTTTTTAAAGAAGAAAAAAAAATGAGCAGAGAACATTAAACCCATATTTTTCTTGGTTCAGCAAAGTTTTGGCATTAAAGTCATTAGTTTAAAAAAAGTATATATATACATATATATAATATAAATGGTTTAATGTTCTGTGGTGTATATTTCCTCATTCAGATATGAAGTTAACAGCTTTTAGTAATGGCTGTAGCATTGCCCATAACTTACAGAACTTATGGGGAGTAGAGGAGGTGGATTTTTGTCATTAGTTGTAGCTAATGGGGCTATTTATAATAGAATCATTATCCCCGGAAAGACACGGCTTTTAACTCCTCGCCGGGGGACTGGGCAGGGCGGGGGGAATCTGCCTCAGCCCCCTTTGCCTTTCCCAGCTGGATAGGGGCAAATGGAGCAGAGCCAGAGGGTGGCAGCCTGCTGGAGCACTGCCCTCCCCCTAGCTGGCACTGCCTGTGCAAGGGTCCAGCTGGTCCTGCTGTACCTCCTCCAGGGCCATAGTCCCTTCCCCTGCCTGGCTTTGCTGTCCTCCCCAGCGGGCAGCATTTGCTGGCTGAGGGTGCCTGAGCTGCTGCTCCCAGTGCCTGCTGCCGGTGCCCATAGGGAAACAGCTAGCACAGAAATGGGTGGCAGGTGATGAGACGACCTTGCTGGTGGCTTTGACCACAGAGGCTCAGCCAGTTCTTTTGCAGTGCTGGCTGCAGCAAGCCCTAGTGCTGCCCATCTGAGATGCCCAAGCCCTTCCCTGCACTTGATTCTCTCAGCTCTCATTTTCCTGGAGCCTGTGTTTTGCAAAAGAGGTTTTGGCAATGGGGCAGAGAGAAAGCCAGCTCTCCTGTCCCAGCTGGAGCCAGAGGTTCCCTGCAGCCCCACCTTCTTCCATGCAGTATCTTGTGCTTGTCCCTGTCTCCCATATCCTCAGCCTTAACCAAAGCTGCCGTCTGACCTGGGGGTTTTTTTTGTTTTTTTTTTTATTTTCAGGATCCAAGAAACAGGTACTCTTCTATTTCCCAAGGTGAATGCATGCCCCATGTGCTGACTTCTGCCCTGCCCCAAGCAGTCACAGGGTGTCATCTCCCCGAAGTCAGAAGACAGGGAGATGGGGAAACTCATCTCCCCAACTCCTGCAGAGCTTTTCCAAGCAGATCCCTCCTGGCGGCACAATATGGCTGGGGCATTTTAAGATGGTCTAGAAAGAGCAGTGGATGAGGGGTTTGGAGCTAGGACTCCAGCACTTCTGGGCTGGAGGAGCATTTCTGGACAGGGAAGGGCTAGGGAGGCAGTGTGCCTTGGGGATGACAGTCACATCACCACTTCTCTACCCTGAGCTTGGTGCTGTTTTGCAGAGAGCAGCTGCTGTCCTCAGCATCTCCCAGGTGATTTCAGAAGGATCCCACTGCACTCAAAAAAAAAAACCACCAATCCAAATTGAAGGAGCTGTATTTTATAAGCATCTTGGCAAAAGGTAACAATTCCTAACTCGGAGTTTCCTGGGTCTCCAAGCTCATAGCAGCTTGGTGGCCTCTAAGACCAGAGGGCTGCAGCCTCCTGTGCTCAGAAGCCCATCTTAGAACTCTCAGGAACCAGAGGGAGCTAAGGCATGCCTTCCTACGGAGGCTGCAGGCAGGGGAAGGGGCTGCAGTGATTCGTGTCACTGCTGGGTAACCCTTCAGCCAGCAGCGCTTGGGCAGGGGAAGGGGAAGCACACAGAACTTAGCTCTGGGTTTGCAAAGGGGAGAAAACAGGGGGCATGACTCCTGCGAGTGCCACCAAGCCGGGGCTGAGGTCTCAGCAATGGATTTGAAGAGAGTGCAGTGGGTGGGCCAGGGCAGCAGATCCACTCCAACCCTTCCTTGGAAATAGGCCCTGGGAAGGAGACAGGCTTTTTGGCAGGTGTTGTGGACCAGCCATGTGCTCTATGTACGTATGTGTAAAACCATATGTAACTAGTCATTGGTTCTTTGTTTTGGGGGTTATTTTTTTGTTAGTTTTTGTTTCAATTGTAAAGCCATCCCCTGTTTTCAAGGGGGGGGGCTGCAGGGGAAAGGCTGGCGAGAGGCATCCCAGTTTGTAACAGGTATCTGCCACTTTCCTTCTTCTGCAATGAGTTTAAATGATTTAAAAAAAAAAATACCAACAAACTGAACTATGGGAGTTACCTATCTTTGCCCAAAGAATCCCAGTTGCACAAAGCGATATTCCGGTGTGTCGATGATTGTGTGTCAGTGTATATTATACAAAGAGGTACTTGTCACTCCCGTTTGTAAACTACATTTGACATTAATTAAACAAGTATAAATCTTCTTGGATGTTTTCTGCCTTTCTGTGTTTCCATTTGCAGGAGAGAGGCAGCAGAGGAGACATCCCATACACATGTGCTGCAGCCTCTGGATGTGGGTAAAGTCCTAAAGGGGAGTTCTGGTCTTGTGTAGGGTGCAGGGACAGATGCAGGAACAGATGCAGGGGGATGCTAGGGCAAGACCAGAGGGCTGGCAGGGGTCTCAACTCAGCATCCTCCTGCAATGATGCATCTTTGCCTCAATACAAATGGGGTCCCCCAACAGTAAAACCAGGAGGGCAAGGCAAAGGGCACACCTCAGGGGACACCCCCATAATGAAGTCTCATCAGCTGCATTAGCTGGGGGCAGGAGGCATCTAGCCCCAACAGATCTATATGTCCTGCATTAGAGGCCATTGGCACAGTATAGGGTTACTCCCAACAACAGGGACTGGGGAGGGGGCTAGAGGTCAGGTTCCCCTGGCATGGGGCTGGCGCCGGCACTTTCGGTTTACAAACATTTTGCAGACGGGTCGATGAGGTGTTTTCAAACCTCTCCCCATGGCTGCATCCCCCAGGGATGGGTTGTTGGGGGGTCCCCAGGCTGATGGGGATGTGGGATAGTGGGGACATCAGGGACCTCCTTCCATCTGCCATGTCAAGGATGGGGAAAGGGGTGGATTTGATTGCTTTTTTTGGCTAGTGGGGAGCAGCGGAGCATCTCGGCCACTCTCCACTTTCAGCCTAGATGAGCCTGAGGCCCATCATGAGGGTGAAGAGGAGGAACCCCGCCTTCCTCCCTCCCCCTTCACTCACCCCACAGCAGGCTGCTAATATTTTATTTAAAATATCTTTAGGAAGTGGAGGGCTGTGATGTATCGGATGTATTGAGAAAATGCTAATGTGTAATAGCGTGTGTCAGGGGCCTCGTTCATCACCCCCTGCCGCCTTCTGGGGGATCCATATCTAATTAACAGTAATGAATGAGGGAGCCCACCTAATGACAGCCCGCCAGTTTGTTATGGAAATGAGGCAATCCCATTAGGCAAAACACTTAATTAAACAAACTGCTCAGAGTAGAGGCTGGAGCAGGATGGGCACAGGCCCTTTGGGGGACCGGGGGCTCTCATCCCCACCCCACCCCATATGCCAGGTGTAGGGCAGAGAGGCTGCTGCAGCCCCGTAGAGCAGGATGCCCATGGGCAAGCCCAGCAGCAGTGAGCTGAGGGGAGCCACAAGGGACACACAGAGCGGGGGCTCCGGGCCAGGGAAGGGGCAGCAGGGTGGTTTGCATTCCCCTCTTGTCTCTCCAGCTCGTCGATGGGTGCAGAGGTGGCAGAGGCCAAGCACAGATTTCCAGTCAAACTTGTGTACTTGGCTCCTGCTCTATTGACACTGAAGCAAGAGGGGCTCAAGGTTAATTCCTTATCAATACCCTATTGTCAGCTCATTCATCACTTGGAGAGGGCAGTGGCTGCCCAAGCTCTCCCTGCTCCCAACCCCCATGGGCTTTGGAGGGTGACCAAAGGATGCCACACACACCTCTGCTCACCCCAGCCCTGCCCAGGCAGCTCATCTCCAGCCAGAGGTGCTGGGATGGGCTTGCAGCCATGTGAGGATGTGGAGATGAAGTGATGGGGGCTGAAGTTCAAAGGTAAAAGGATGGGGGGATGCTGGGCAGGCAGAGTGAGCAATTGCCTGTAGAGGCCCTATCTCCCTTGTCTGTACCCCAGGCTGGGTATGGGAGCTGTGCATAGGGTGTGCTGTAGGGTGCATTGGGAGTGTTCTAATAGTGGCTGTGGCCCAAATTTGTGCTATCCTGTTTGCTAACTGCCCTCCAAGCTCCTTGTCAGCCTTTCCGGAGAGCAGCAGCAACCTCAGCTGTCTCTCCAGGGCTGTGGAGCTCCAGGGAACCCAGCGAAGCTCCACAGTCCCAGTTTGTAGGATTTCTAGAAATTGGACTATGGTTTGTCTAACCCAAATATTGCATAGATTCGCTTAAAAAACAGATAGCCCTGTCTGGGTGATGGAAAGAGGTGCAACCTGGTCTGCCAGCGTGGGAAGGGCAGTAAAGCTATTCCTGCCATTAGACTTTTGACTTCAACCTTCAGTTCAAGCTGAGAAATAGAATCTAGCATGACTTCCAGGGGCAGGCAGCTCTAGGGCTAGACAATAATCTATATTAACTCACGAGGTCTGCTTTTGTCACTGGAGTTTGTTCTTGCTTGTCTTTTTCCTTGCCTTAAGAGGGGACTTTTTGCAGGAGATGCTCTCAGGCTGAGCCACACTGTTAGGATCTTCTCCAGCAACTGCTCTGCTGATCTCCTACCTAAACCAGGAATCTCTCCACACAGGAAAGAGGGACCCTGCTGCCACCTCGTGGAATGCTACTCCCTCCCAGGCCCAAGCATCCCATGCTCAAGGATGTTGGCACAGCTTCCCGTGGCAGCTCCCTCCACGGTGCAGTGGGGACCAGCCTTACTGCCTCTCTCTTTTCAGGAAGCAGCACATAGGGTTGCGTTTCTTGTTTCCATCTCAAGCCCTCCACACTTTCCCACCAGTGATGGAGCTCCACACATATGCCTGCAACTTCCTAACAGGTAAAAGATGGGACCTCAGCCCATACATTATTTACTGCCCCAACACACAAAAGACAACAGCAGACTTGTCTTGAAATACCTTTATTAGGTGTGGACATGGACATAGGTCAGTCTTTACCCAGCAGCTTGGTTTGCATTACTAGCGCTGCAAGATGCTCTTCCCACTCCAAAATGTGACCTCTGGCTGGGCCAGATCATGCCCCTGCTCTGCCCAAGTCCCTGTCACAGCCTCTCCCAGTGCCACAGGGCACCCTGGCTGCACAGGCACCTTCTCACTGCCTGTCAGGAGCAACTACAAACCCCCTAGCCCAGGCACACAACCACTCCAACCACTAACTAAGCAGCTTTTAATTTTAAATTCCTTCCTGTATCATCATCACTGGAGCCAGCTCCCTCACAGGAAACAACTCAGAAAGGGCTGAGGTTTTGTTGCTAAGAAGTTAATTTGTGCTCTTCAAAATGCACCTAGCTGGGAAATGTGCAATGGCAGCAGATAGTCCCTGGGCATCCTCCTCTCCCACCACTGCTGGTGTTTTGCCTGTGCTGCTCCATCCTCTGGACATGAGGGCTGGCCTCTAGGAAAATGAGCTCCAGGCTCCCCAGGCAGAGATAGCTGGTGCCACATCCCATTCCCCATGCATGAGGCAACCGCAGGGATGCTGCATTTTTCCTCCGAAAGAGTGGATCTGCAACACCTCTCCCACACCGCATCTTGGAGATTTACCTGGATTTCCCAAGCTATCCCAACTTTTGGCTTTCAGCATTCAGGCTCAAGCTCTTTAGGAACACAGGTTGCACCCAACTATGACAGTTTAGCAAGAAGCAAGGGTTTGAGATTGGCCTTTTTTAAATCCAGTAGTGCTTGGATCAGTTCTTGGCTGTGTGCCTTCAGGCTTCAAATTATTAACCTTTTGTTTCAAATAACAAGCAATAGAAATAAAGAGGGCTGGCGGAGGGGGGGCAAGCACACATGCTGTAGAGGAAAGAAGAGGGCAACATTATCACACAATACATTTAACACATTGCTCATAATTGTAATTAAAACTTCCTGGGACATGGAAAGCAAAAGCCACCCAGAAGACCAGTGCTGATGACTTCCTCTGTAAATCACTGGCTTGCTTGAGCTTCTTCCTGTTCTTACAGATGTGCATACACAAATTATCCCTGACTTTCAAGTCAGTTTTGCAGCAGTGGAAATGCCTGTGAGCAGGTTACTGCTTGCATAGCACAGGACACCTATGACTGGAGAGCTCCAGCAGGCAAGCACCTGCTCCCTGCCCAATGCCTAGGAAAGCAAGGAGGTGGAGCAAAGCTGGACTGAGCTGGGGAAGCTGCAATCCCGTGGTGGGGAGCTGAAGGTGGGGATGGCAGGTGGAGCTGACATGCATGAGACTCTTCCCAGAGGGAGCTTCACCATCCTATTGCACAGGGATGGAGGGTTTAGCTCCAGTTCCTGTCAACCATGCTCCACAACAGCCCCAGTCCTTAAATAGAAGTTCAATGCCCATGGTCATAATCAGGAACAGCAGATTCCCAGCCCAGCACAACTGCATTAATTCAGAGGTGTCCATTATGGAGTGTTTAACTGTTCCATAATGCTAAACCTGCACAAGTGCTAGTTAAATAACCTTTATCACCTCTCCTGCCTAAGGGTTTTCACAGTGCCACAAACAGCATGGATGCTCAGGAGACACAGTCCAGCTCTCCAGGTAGGCAGGCAAACATGTCACAGCCAGGGGTCACAGCACTGACAGCACACACCAGGATCCTGCTTTAAAAAGCTAGGAGATGCCTGATGGGTTTCTGTGGATAGAGGACCATGCCTGGATTTTACAGGTCCAAACCCTAGGAACAAGAATTTCCTCATGAAAAGTGGCAGGCTGAGGGCTGTCTTACTGCAGGGTAGCTCCCACAGCTTATCTTCACACTGGAAGCTGAAACTGGGATCACACCTAGAGAAGACTGGACTCAAAGCAACAAGTCAGTTTTTGCTTTTAAAAAATTGAAGACAAACCAGGTCATCAGCTTCTTTTCAGTAAATTCTCACCTAACCTACACACCCCAGTTCACCCTTTAAAGCCATGCCCAACATGGGGTTATTATATCCTTTAAATAAGTACTGCAACACTAGCCTTCTAAAAACAGTTGTACTGGCCATTGACCATACCTCACCTTGTTATTCCACTTCTGCAGGGCATTAGGTTCTTGTTTTAAACTTCCAAATGATTTTAGTGCTTCCCAGAAGATCTCTCTCTCTCTGCCCTTTGATTCAGAACAGCAAGTCCTTTGTAATCACGGATGACAGCACCCCAAAGGTGTGTAGAACAAGCAGAGCAGCCCACAGACAGCAAATATCTGTAAAAATCATTGTGCTTCTCATGCTCCTCCATCTGCAGGGCAGCCCCTTGTTCAAACAGGCCCATATCACAGCCCTCCAGAGCCTGTTCCTAGCAATCTGATATGACACAGCATAAACACATTAGCAGGCTCTCCTCTTTCTTTATCCCCACTTCTCCCCCAAATAAACATCAAAGCCAGACATGGCTGAAGTGCAGTGCAACAAGCTAATTTTTCACTAGGTGGAAGGAATTAATTTCTTGTATTACTAGTACTTGCTGCACAGACAGCAAAGACTGGCCATCTGAAGAGAACATTATGGGGAAAAATGTCAAACTTCATGGTCATTTGTGGGCTGGAAGTGATTTAAGAAACACATAGTAGAGGTCATAGCTCCAAGAAACAGTTCCACCTTTCTGTTTCTGAGGTCTTTTGGGTTACAGCTGTGCCAGTTTCCCTGCATTTTCAGATGCACAATATAGGCTGCTAAAAGACATGCAATAATAACTTAGCAGTTTCTCCAAGAAAGTAAAACTACTTAGAAAAACACACAAAAGACTGTAGGGAAGAGAAACAAAACATAAGACACATTCAAAATGGTTAACTTAAATCTTTTGGTTGAAAAACACAAAAGTTATCAAAAATATTTGAGATCCCACCAAGGATCAGAGCTTTGACTGCTCTGCCTCAGCTATTTAATGGAGCCAGGGGACAGTCTGGTCATACTGCCCTGCACACACCTTTTGCAGATCTTACACTTGGTTTCTGGGCCTGATCTCCAGCAAGGAACCTGACATGCAAGACAGAAGCCCTGCAGAGCTGCTTCTGTTTGCTCACTGCAAGATAAAAGAAATGGCAGAGACAAAGACATAGAAGAGCTGTATTGTGAAGTTAGTACAAGCCAACAGGACATGCACAATGGACACCAGGGACAAGGAGACAACATCGAAAGGAGTAAACAATACAGACTGGAAGAAACAACACTCTGTGTGAAATTCTGGTCTGTGACACCTTGGTAAAGCACATTAACTACAACTATGCTAGGATTTCACCTTCAGTACTTTAATCCATATCTGCTTTCTGACAGAACTTTCAAACTTGTAGATGGCAGAAAAAAAACAACCAGAAAACCAAACCGTTAAAGCTAAGAAGTCTCTGCTTTCTCCCCTTCAAAGCCACAAAGGCAAAGGAGGCTGACATTTCCCAAACAAGGTGAGCAAAGCAGAGGCAAACAGCAGAGGTCATTACACCACTAATGAGGCAAGCTCCTGACACAGTCAGACAGGAAAGTCACACAGAGGTTGCTGTAATAGGTGGGATACATCCGCATATGGCTGACATGAGCCGAATCCGAGAAGTCCACAGCTTTCACAGAGACACCAAGGTGCTGCCGGGCATCAGCCATATGCTTAACTTCACTGGCCTTGATGATGGCATCGGCTTGGGAATAGAGGTAAAGCTCAGGCCACCGCGAGGGTGCTTCCAGCAGGGCATCAAAATGGCTCTCGTGGATGAAGCGGGTCAAAGGGTACAGCAAGATCCGCAGCACCACAGCTGTAGTAGCAAAAGTGAGTAAGAGGAAATACTTGAGCAGCACATTCGTGGATACCAAGACAGTTGCCAAGGCACGAAGACCTCCTCTCAAGTTTCTTCTGCCAGGGGCGCTATCAAAAATGGTGCCGACTACTTTGAGGTTCTTAAGTGGCTTTTGAGTGTGGAGTGCCTCAATGATGTAACGGTATAGCATGGCACCACCATTGCTAAAAACATGAAAAAGAACCGGTCTGTTTGCAACACGGTAGTCAAAGAGCAGTTCCAAGAGTTGTCTGGCTGGGGTCTGGAGGGATTTGATGCCAAAGGTCTCGGAGAAGAATATCATCCTCCATGGAGCTGTGTAGCGGATGACGGTGCACCCCTAAGAAGAACGGAAAGAGACCCCACACATATTTAGGCTATCCAGTAAATTACATGGAGTAGGCAAGTATCAGTACAAAGAACATGAAAATCTGAGACAGCTTTCCAAGAGAAACTACAAGGCCAGAAGAAAGCATCAGTAGCAAGGCACCCATATGAATCTATGATATTAATCATAACATTATATGTTTATGTGATTATATGTTTATGTCATTATATGATTATGTGTTAGTCCTCATGCAGGAAGAGAAAACTATGTCCCTGATTCACAAACTTTCAGTATCAGACATTTTGGTAAGAAGGGCCTGCTCTGGTACACATCTACTGCATGAGCAATTGTCTTTACAGTAAAGGCCCTACATTTTGCTTTAGATCTTTTCTATCACCTAAACTCACTGACATTACATACTGACAAACACAAGACAAAGGCACCAAGACAGTCCTCCCACACAGCTCCCTAAACAGTGAACAAGGAACAAAAGAATAATCAAATTCTTACATCAAAGTCTTCTATACTATTTTGCCATGGTTGCAGCCACTTCCTCATTAGGGAGCTAAGAAAACTATTTTGTTCTTTTTCAGTTCCTATCTTTCTGGTAGAAAAGCATTTTCAAAGAAGTTGGCATGTTGCCATATAACAGGTTCCTCATCTGCTCAGCAGCATCTCTTAGTCACAACAGTCAATTAATTCTTCACTAGAACAAGCCAATTCATGACTCTTACCCTGGATTACATATTAACAATAGAATTGTTAATGTACAAACTTTGCCACCTATTGCTGAAACAGATACAACATACTTGTAAGCTGACAGAAAATAAATCTACTGTTTCACTGGGACCCCGTAGTACAAGCTAGGGTCATTCCAGTAAAATACAGTATTAGAAAGGAAAATAACACAACAAGGAGCCAGCAATCACACAGACCTCACCAGTTCAAACACAGGGAGTTCCTAGCTAGCAGGTAAGACTGTCATAAGATGCTTGTTTCAAAGACAGGATAAAATTAATTTAGATTACAACATTTAGATGACTCATCTTCACAGGAAGGAAAAGTCAAAGGAACGACAGATACTGAAGTACTCTGTCAGTCTTCAGTTTGGCCTCGACAGGTCTGTGCTGTGGCCTATTAGCAAGCATTAAACACACCATTTTCCCCCATAGGCTTGTCTCTGGAAAGCTAACACTGTTCACGTAATTTCTGAATAATTTCACAACTTTAAAAGCCTTAAAATACTCCAGTGATTCACAACACAGTGAAACATTTATCCAAGGAAGCATTTTATTCTCAGCTGCACACACAAAGATGACATCAGCAACTGTTAGATAATGCTGCCTGGGCTCTGAGAGACAAGGAGCTTTCAAGGACAAGAGAACTCATCCTTCACTTGTAATGACTCCAGATTGAGAGAGGCTTCAGAGAGATTTTACCAACATGCAGAAAAAAGGCAGTTTCTCTGCGAACTGTATGACAGTGTCATGAAAACACAAATAAGGTACTCACCTTCTTACTGTAGACTGCACTGTATTTGGCCAGGTATTTGTCCTGGCAGCCTGCCCAACCTAGAAGGATCACCACAGGCTGATCATCTGCATGCCCTCTCGCTGTACTGCTCTCTGAAATGAAACACAGAATTTAAAATAATTGTTCTCCAGTCTACCAGAATCAGAACTTATGGCAGCCTGCCTGGTTAATAAAGTGTAAAAGTAATGGTGAAGTGAGTATTAGCTTGCTTTCTGAGGCAGTTGTGAATACTGCCTCATCCCAGTTTCACTATACGGGAATGCTCAGCAGGACAGCACAGCTTAAATCCCTGCAGCTTCCCAAAGCTCTCCACCGATACAAAGCCACCAGTGTGCATACTGCCGCGGGGTCAGAGACCTCCTCCTCACTCCTTCTGGGAGCTGGGGAGGCATCGAGAGACTGCTGCCACTTCCAGGGGGGAAGCAGAAGCGTCCTGCCCTGCCCTGCCCTCCACGAACTACCGAACACCTGCTATGGCACAAGTGTCTCCACGGCTCCCTCCTCTCGTACCCTGACGGATCCCCCAACCTGGTCCTCCCTCTCAGAGGTCCCTCAGTCTCAGTTCCCCACCATCCACCCTCAAGGGCTCTCCATGCCCGGACTTCTCCTCTCCACTCTGAAGGGTTCCCCAGACCCAGTCCCCCCTCGACCCTCAGGGGTCTCCCCAGACCCAGACCCAGACCCGCCCCTTCCCCTCTCACGCCCTCGCAG